>PVIJ01004345.1:69318-119420 GCA_004024925.1 Scalopus aquaticus | reverse complement strand
GGGGAGAATAAGGGCACAAAATGGAAGAGAGGAGAATACAGGGGACCATGGAGATGGATCATGGGTGAATTGGTGGTGGGCTGCCCAAGGGGAATACAAAATGTAAAAGACATAAATAACAATAAAAATTAAATAAATAAATAAATTTAAAAAAAATTTTTTTTGGTCAAATGTAAATTAGTAGTATGAAGGGTTATTGTTGAAACACAAGAACTCCTGGACTCAAAGGTGTGGGGACACAGGGAAGAAATATTCTCTGTACTTCATTCCAATACAAAAAACATGTTTTAAAAACTTTCTTGTCTCACTTTCTTCTCATACACTTGATGGAGTTTTCCACAACAATGTGTTTGAAAGGGGAGGCTATTTCTTTTTCAGTGTGAACAAAACTGTCTTGCAACGTGCTATGCGACTGGTGTTCATATCCACCACCTTGTAGAGATCTCATGCACCACTTCAGCAAGGTGTTGTTGACCAGAGTTGAAATTAATCATATTTTGCTGAGTGATCATCAATGCAATTTCTGATGGACAAACATTCTGCTTTACTTAGAACATTCTAACTCTTTACCAAACATGTCCACAATATCATAATACAGAAGAATATTAAAAGGGAGCCAAAAGACCTTTTTTATACCTCTAGAAACAAGTGTAGTCAGTCTATAATTTCCCAGGCAGCCCCAGGATACTTACGAACATCACATGCCTTTTAGCTACCCTAACATAAAATTCTATCTTTTTTATATTTTGATGGATAGCTTGGATTAATAGTTGAAAGTAGCAGACAGTTCATAAACTGGGGACATCTTAGCACTTCTACTATGAATATTAAACCTTTGTGTGTTAAGGGGAGACTCTCTGTCCCCTTTGCCCTGACCCTAACTCAGATGAGAGAATATTTTAAAATAAAGAGTACATCAAAGTTATTTAGTTATAAGAGTACATCTGTTAGTCACAAAAGAGAGTTGTTTTCTGGTAGATATTTTAAAATGCCGAGGTCTATCAACAATGAGGCTGAAACAAAAAATACAAAGGAAGGGAGACAAGTAGCAGCCAGGACCTGGGTGAAAGGGTTTGGGAGTAAGGAGGGGGCACCAGTGAGAAGCCAGGCAATCCCAGTCATGACAAAAGGGAGTCAGAGACGAACCAGCAAGAAACGCCTGTCCATGCTCTTCACCCCAAATTCATTCTTGCCTGTCTGTGGGCATGGTAGGGTCCCTTCAGATATTGTCATAAATCTATGCTTTATCTCTCTCTCTTTGGGGTATAATGTCAGACATACTCTTAACCAAGGACTCTGCAAGTTTACAGTAGCAAACATTGATGTGCCTCACTTATTCAAATGTCTGGGGTTTTAAATTCACGTGTTCTCTTCCCAAGAGGACTTATGTACAGCCAATATTTTAGTCAATCCATTCTCAGTAAAACACTGAGTCTTTCTTAACAAATAATTGCCTTTCTCGAGAAAACAAAAAAGATAAGGCTATTTAACCTGCTAACATCACTCCTTATCTAGGAATACAATGCTTTAGCATGATTCTCTTCTATGTTCTATTCAAACATCAGATTCTGCAAGCTTAATTGTGTAACAGAAATGACCCAATGAAGACTTTTTAACCAAGATGTTCTAGTGCAAAGCTAAAGTCAGTTCTTAGATAATGAAGTACACATCCAGACAGGCAAGAATTAACTACTTTCCCAAAAGAATACTAAACAAGGACCACGCACTGTAATGAAGGCATTTAAACCAAAGTCATTCTTTCCAAATCTCAGGATAGAGAACAGAGAGAGTTCAGAGTGGGAAGTGCCTGTGGTCTCAGCAACCCAAATCCTCACTGCTCAGCTCTTCTTCTCAATGACCACAGAAAATAGTGAGCAAAATATTGTTTTCTATTAAAAATAACTACGAAGGGACAGAAAGCAACAGGATGGGTTGGAACGGCTTAGAACCAGTTAATTTTAGGTGAACTAGTATCTGGAAATTGCTTGTACAGGTTTCAAACTGAAACTCATGTTCCAATTGGCCGTATGAAGGATTTCTTAATTAGGTAAGACAGCTATGGGTATGACGACACGTTGTGTTCATATGAAAAATTACACATAACTCAGACATATCCTATGTCAATAGCCCTAGGTGTGGTTATACATTGATAATTCATTATGCATTAACAAGTACTCTAAATCCAATTGTAAATTGGATTGAAAGTCAGTATTTGGAGTTGTATACACTGTGTAATTATAACTGCTAATAATTATTATTTATTGAACATTTCATATTTTATTTTCAAACCATACGTATTATACAGGTTATTGCAAGCATGGGACAATTTTTCAGCTATTTTACAAGAAAACAAGGCTTGAACCTTCCTGATGGCACAACGGGTTAAGTCTCAGCACTATGAAGCCATCGGCAGCCACTGCAGCACTAGTTCGATCCCTGGTCAGGGAGCTAACCCACATGGTACAGCAGATCTCTCCTGCCTCGCCTGCTGCTCCCCTCAGCAGTGTATTTCCAATGATCTGCCTGTTCTGCTCCCCACTCTGTTGCTGTGAATCCTCTCATTCCCTGAACCTCTGGCCTACACCCCTACTCTTGTAGGCATAAATAAATGAATCTTGAAAAAAGAAAGAAAGAAAACAAGGCTTAAAAAAAGTTAAGTAACTTGCCCAAGATAAAGAGTTAAAAATAGAAAGCTGACAATGGCAGGACCAAATAAGCTCAAGTCTCATTACACTAAAGAAACAGCCTAAAATTTTCATAGGGAGGGAAAAAGCTAGAAGGAAATGTACTAAAGATGATAGCATTGTTTATATAATAGCATCATATTGTTTATCTTCTCTATATCATCTGTGAGTGGTATTATTACTATTCTATATGGAAAATATGACCTAAGGAATCCAGTTTTGGCCATAATGTAGCAATAAGGACCAAATTTATTCTTTTGCCTTAGAGAACACTAGACAAAATAACTGAAATCATGATTTCAAAGACATTAAAAAACAGGCATTATAGAAAAGTGATCACTGCCAGAAAGGAAAAGTATGAAGTGATCCCTCACAGCACATTCAGAATCCAAACGAGCCAGAACACCAATTACCACATTGACTAGAAAGAGTACATTGTTTGGAGAAGCCAAGGTACTAGAAGTCACCTTCTACTACAGAAGTCACAAAGTACTACAAAAGAGAGATCTTTATAGGCAGTGGGCTCTGGAGATCTGCTGAGAGTTTCCGTTGAGCCTCTGACCTACACATGTCACAAAAAGACTAGAAAGACCAAGGAAAGAGCCGTGAGAAAGGTACAGTCAAAAATAATCTCTAGTGCTCCCAAAAGACTGGGAATAACATGTGTTCAAATTAGCCAGTGTATCAAAATATGAACACAGAGGATGAGGTAGCATCCTTCGAAGCAGATTGTCTCAATAGGAAGGCTAAATTAGCAATACATAAAATATTGATCAATAATGCCTAATAAAGTTTCAGCACAAGTGTCAATAAGATTAGACTAATTCAAACTGACTAAACTGCATTCAAGAACAAAGTGAAAAATATTTAATTAAATGTACTACTGCTCAATGATATAAAATTTACAATGCTTGATATCCAGTCAGAAATTATCAGAAGAACAAAATAGCATAATCAGAGGGAAAGCCATTAAACAGAAACAAACCCAAAATGACAGAGGTCACAAAGAGGTTAAAACAACTATTTTAAATATACTCCACAGGAGCATAGTAAGGACAGAAATGGAAGATAAAAAGAAACTTAAATTTATGGAGACAAATAATATAAGGGCCCAAATAAAAGTAGATTGGGTAAGGTTAACAAAATATTACAGTGTAGAAGAAAAGATTAGTGACTTTGAAGATACAGCAATAAAACATATAGAGAACAGAAGTTCTGTGGCTATGGACAAACTAATGTAGACTGGAGAGCTAGAGATGAGCTGGATAGGAGAAAGAGTTGAAGAAAAAAATGGCTAAGGATTTCCAAATTTGAAAAAAATCATAAATTCACATATCTCCAGAAATAACCTCACACATACAAAGTCAATTAATTTCTAACAAAGTGCCAAAACACTTCAATAGGGAAAGAATAAACTTTTTTTCAACAAGTGATACTAGAACCATTAGATGTACATGTGCCACCTAAAAGAACCTTGACCCTTAGCTCACAACATAAAGTATAAAACAAATCACAGATTTAAATGTTATACATAATGCTATAAAACTTCGATTTAAAACATTGAAGAAAATACTTGTGACTTGTACTTAGGAAACAGTTTCCCTAGTAATCACAAAATAGAAAAATTTGTAATGGAAAATCACATTTTGTCAAAATTTAAATTTTTTTACACTTCAAAACATACTGCTGGGAAATGAAGACAAGTGCCAGTCTACAAAAGAAATATTTGCAAATCACACAACTGACAAAGAACTTATACACAGAATAAAAAACATAATACAATAAAGAGACAAGCAGTTTTTAAATGGGCAAAAGATTTGAACACACACTTCACCATGGAAGTGTATAGATGAAAGTAAAGATATGAGAACATGTTTAAAATCGTTAGTCACTGAGAAAATAGAAATTGAAGCCTCTATGAGACATCTTCTCATGCCCACTAGAATAGTTAAATTGAAAATAAATGGGGAGTATCAAGTGATACAGAGGACGCAAAGCAACTGGAAATCTCATATATCTCTGGCAAGAATATAAAATGATACAGTTACTTTGAAAAAGGTCTCAGCATTTTTTTATAGAGTTAAATGTACACACAATTATCTTATGACCCAGCAACTCAACTCTTAGGTTTTTGCTAAAGAGAAATAAAAGCATTCATCAAAACAAATGCTCATCTGTGAGCATTAATAGCAGTTTTCTTCATAATAGTCAAAACTTCAAACAACGCCAAGTCGGTCAGCCAACCAGTTAATGGTATGTCTATACAATAGAATATTCCTCCACATAAAAGAAACAAACCACTGATTCATACAAGGACGACGATGAATCTCTAAAGCACAGTTTTAAGGCAGAGCCAGTCACAGAAGACAACATGCTATAATCCTCCATCTATATGAAACTTCAGTGAGACTCGGGGGAGGGAGTTGTCTGCACAGGATTGCAAGTGAAATTTGGGTGGTGAGGAAAATGTTTTATATTATCAATGTGATGGTAGCTACAAAACTGCATACATCTGTAAAAACATATAAACTGGTGCACTTAAAATAGGTAAATTTGATTGCCTGTAAATTATACTCAACAAAGCTATAAGAATGTAAGAATGAAATATAATATTATTAAACAAAGTAAAAAACGACAGTAATTCTACCATCCAGACACTCCCATGATTAAGATTGCTGTACATTAAAAATGTATACACCTGTGGCTCCACGCAAAATTATAGTTTAATTCAATACTGACAGGCATAAGATAAACTTGCTCATTTAACTCTCCTTAGGAAATTAACTTGGGTTCAGATAACACTGAACAGAGGGTGGCATTGCAAACATGCCCTCTACCTGTGTGGTCTCTTGAATTGAAGGTCTTCGTTTTGGATTTGCAATTAGTGGATTATAAAGAGGAAGGCTTTCTAGACACCAAGCTAACCATCAATAAAATTACCTGCACCGTGCCACAGGAGAAGAATTACATTCAATAAAGTGCTCAGAGTTCATGTAATCTTGCCTCCTCCATCTCCTATAAAAGCAAATGTGATGAGAGAAAAATTCAAGAGTCTTTAACTTAATAACCACGGAGCTAGAATCACCACTACTATGAGATAAAGATACTGAAGTAATTTGCATATACAAGGGAGCGGGAGGGGGGGTACTTGCTGCATATGTCATGGATATGCAAGCAGGGGGAAAATAAGCAACAGTTTTTATAAACCTAAGGTAAGTGTGGAGAAAAACACACTTCAGGGAACTGCTGCTCTGTGTGAATGTATGTACACATATATATACACATGATGGGAGTGCCACACTCGGTGCGTATGTTTCCAAGAAGTCAATCAAATTTGGGTTCCTCTCTTTCCTCACTCTGCTAAATTGGTCAAAGGAACCCAAGGAAACCAATTTTTTCCCTAAATAAATCCACAAGAAGGACTCACAGATGGACTGACTTGGCTGGGTTTGCAAACCAAAGCAGTGACATTGTAAACACTGAACATGTGAAATGAAGAAAGACGGAAGCACCCGCCAATCACCGCGCCACTTCTCGAGAGTATAATAACGTCCAGGGCCTCCCAGACGAGGGGGCCGGCGTGTTCTGTTCTGTTTTGTTTTGTTGACATTGTATGTATGTGTTTTCCTGGTATAATAAAATAGGAAGAAATGACCAAACAGATTTTAAAACCATATTAATTTTACCATTTATTATTATTTATTATATATTATTTAAATTTTTTCTCATTCAACAAATTATACCCTTTTAGAAAAAAAGGGCAAGATTATGCTATTACATGAAAATCCACGGATTTGTAAACATTAATTTATAATACAACCGAAAAGGTATGATGTAGGACCCAAGTTTGATGTTGTATGGAGAATACCTAAGTCATCTTTCAATCTTATGAATGTGTCTTGAGAAAGGATGTACACAAACACACACACAAACACACACACACACACACACGTCATCTGAACATAATATCAACGTTTTAAATTTGATGGCTTTGGTAAATAAGATATCTGTGAAAAATCCTAATAATTCCAAAGGTGCTCACAAACCAAAGGCCCTCCAGAAATAAATTCTAGAATACTAGTCAGCTATCATAAAAAAATAGTCTTGCTATTTGCAGCAACACAGATGGAGCTGAAAGTAATAATGCTAAGTGAAATCAGTCAGAGGAGAAAGACAAACAAAACAAAGGGTCAGATAAAGCCAAACTAAAAAACTATCCTTGAAACTGACTGGGGAAAGGGGCAACTGGAGGGAAGAGGAAGAAAGAGGGAGAATAAAGGGCCTCTCGTGATGAACTATGGGTTCTTTGGTGGTGGGCACACTGGCAACAATTCCTGGCGGGGGGTCCTGCCCTTCCATAATGAAAACAATGATATAAAACAATATTAATGCAATAAAAAATATTTTTTTAAAAACTCTCCCAATACTGGGAAACTCCTGAAGGACTCATTTATTCTTGGTTCTTAAGTTTCCTCAATTTGCAAATTGCAGGCTTCCTGTTGTAGACTAAACTTGACCCTGAATACAGCAGGAGAGACAGATGCCCAGCCTCAAAAGGGCTTAGCAACTCAAGGATCCAAAATTATTTCTGTTCTTCTGTCTTTAAAGTTTTGTTTATTCAGGACAAATAAAAGACAACAAAAAGTCCAACTCCAGGGCCTCCCTGGTGGTGCAGCGGTTAGGCGCTGCGCTATGGAGGTGTCGGCAGCAGTGATGCAAGTTCGACGCCCAGCAGGGGAGAATCCCACATGGTGCGGCAGACCTCTCCTGCCTCACCCGCTGCTCCCCTCAGCAGTGTATTTCTGATCTGCCTGTTCTGCTCCCCACTCTGTCTCTGGTGAAGCCTCTCGCCACTCCACACCTCTGGCCAGCTTGTATGTATAAATAAATAAATCTTAAAAAACAAAAAGTCCAACTCCATACTTTAAATTATCAATAATTCAATGGGCAATAAAATTCTGTGTTTATAATATCAACTGACCAAAAAATTCCTAATTAACTCACATTCAAATGAAAAAGATGGCTTGCATTTTCAAATAATACTTCAAAGCAATTGTCATTTTCATAATAGCCAGTTCAGCCCCCTAAGGCTGTCACAAAGTCAAAAGGATGACATAATGTTGGCCTCACAAGTAAGCAAAAGAACATTCAGGTTCACTAATTACCACCAGCACACACAAGAGCAACAGAAGGACTAGAGAATGTTCTCATTCAAACCAAAGCAACAGATTTTTGCCTGATGCATCTGGTGTAGACAATACCAAAGGAACTGGTAAGAGAATCCTTTTCTTCAAAGTGTTTTCAATTGAATTACTTGGTAGACATAACATTAAAATATATATTTTTCATTCTAATGATAATAAGTTAAAATTAATTTCCAATTAAACAGACTCAGATATTCCACAAAAACTTAAATGGAAACTGCTAATCTTGGAAATCCCTATTGCTTCTAATTACATGTTGAACACAAAATCAATGACACAGGGTAAAGTCGTTCCTTTTTCCTATAACCAGACCAGATTAGATGAGGAGCCGACAGGCCTTCTCAGTCACATGAAAAAAAAATCTGGGATGTAGCTGTGTGTCCCAACACAATAACTCAAAAGAGTGATACTGTGAGAATAATCTTTTTTTTTTTTTACTTGAATTACATATGGCTCTCCCTAATAGCATCCCGAGGCTTCTGGGAGGCCAAATAACTACCTTCAGAAAAGGTTACGAGATACCTTTGGTTACTTCCTGCACTAACTGAGCTCAGAGGGTTCTACCTTACATTAGTAGATTCTCAAGCCAGTTTGGCCCCTGTCCCCAACACTGTTTCCAAATGACAGAGAAGCACAGCGCTAACCTAACCTCGCTGCCACCTCCCACCTGGGTGACTGTTCCATTAATTATCCCTCATTTTCACATCTCTTCCGCTCCACTGTCTTTTCCACGAAGCCTATAAATACCCTCAAGTCTTTCCTTCTTAAATAGAATCTTTTATTGGAATGCTGAGCTGCCCTCTCAAATTCCTTAACAGAACCAGCAGCACCTCCTCATCTCCCTGTGTACCTTAATTACCCTGATCCCACTGCTTCAGCTAAAATAACTCACAAGTCACCAGCCACATGTTTCTGCTGCACACTTTCTTCCACACGCCTCACCTGTTCGAGCTCTCTCCTCTCTGCTTCATGACATCAAAACTGTCCTTCTTTGCCTCCTCATGACCACGCTTTCTCTTGGCTTCCCTCCCTACTCTAGCTCTTGTTTTCTGCTCTCACGGATGGTCTTTTTTTTTTTAACTGTATTTTTTCTTTGTATTTAATTTATAGCCTTTACATTATTGTATCGCCCGTAGGTTTCCCACCATCAATTCACCCATCTCTCAGGTGATGTTCTTATTGCCTGTCTACACATGATCACGTGACCCTACCTTTCCTCCTCTCCTCACGTTTCCCCAGTGGCCTTAGGTGTGTGGCCGCTCTAAAGGTTAGTCCCTGACGTCTGCCACATCTAAAACCACCAACTCTCTCCCAAGTTCCAGACTCAGCTCTTCAATGGCCTACTTTGCCCCACCCCCAAGCTGCCCCACATGCATCTTAAAAATGCCCCAAATAACTCATTGTCTTGGCCTCCAAATGTGACTCTTCTTACCTTCTGTTTCATACAATGAGATTTTCATCTAACCAGCTGTCTAATCTTGAATTCTCTAATCTTTTAGTTCTCCTTCACCCTTTATATCTGAGATCTGTAAGCTCTTGATTCTATCTCCAAAATGTCTCACATTGGCTGTGCTCAGCCCCTACTACTTCTTGCTTGGCCGGTCCAGCAACAGTTAACTCATCTCTACCCCTCGACCCCTTCCCAAGGCCTCCCTTTCTTTCCTCCTCCTTCCTCTCCTCCCTTCCTCTTCTGTGCTCCACAGTGTCCCTCCAACAATTTTTTATTGAAGCAACATTGCAGTATAACATTGTATGTTTCAATTGTCTTGAGCCTTACTATATACTATATATGCTACATATAGTATACTCTATAGTATACTATATATACTATAATAATAGCCTTACTATATACTATATACACTATATATAGTATACTATATAGTATACTATATATACTATAATAATAGTATATTATTAGTCCAGAAGTATCCTTCACCTCACCATTGCCTACTTCTTCCCCAATATACCCACCCTTGTCCCCCTTCCTTTCTGGTAACCACTAATTGGTCACAGAGTCCAAAAATTTGTTTGCTTGTTTATTTTCTCTATGTGCCACATATGAGCAAAATCATACAATATTCATCTTTTTCTGTCTGGCTTATTTTTTTTTAAGGTTTATTTATTTAAGCTGGGGTACAGGCCAGAGGCATGGGGCGGCGAGAAGGTTCACCAGAGACAGAGTGGGGAGCAGAACAGGTAGATCAGAAATACACTGCTGAGGGGAGCAGCGGGCGAGGCAGGACAGGTCTGCCGCGCCATGTGGGAATCTCCCCAGCCGGGCGTCGAACTCGCGTCACCGCTGCCAACAGCTCCACAGCACAGCCCTTAACCACTGTGCCACCAGGGAGGCCCCCTGTCTGGCTTATTTAACTAAGCATAATTCCTCTAGGTCCATCTATGTTATTGAAAATGGCAGGATTTCTTCACTTATAGTTGAATTATATTCCATAATGTACATATACCAGATCTACTAGTCAATCAATGGCCACTTAGGTTGTTTCCAGTTCTTAGTTCCTATGAATAATACTGCAGTAATCCCTCCCATGTCAATGATAGTTTCTTGAGCTGGAAAGCAAGAGGCAGAAGCATAGTTAGCCCTGAGGGCCTGGCACATTCCCTAAGTAAACCCATGGGAGGGAGTTGAATAAAAGACAAAATGGGTTGTGACTTGCTGATCTAAAAGATAATTAAAATTTTCTTAGTGGAATAAATGAGGTCCTCTGTGACTAGGCTCCAGCTCACCTTCCTCACACCTCGAACATGCACATCACAGGGAGCCCCAAAGCACTGCCCCTGCCGACCCTGTGCTCACGTAATTCCCACAGCCTGTGCTATGCTGGGCTCCCTTCTTTCCCACCATGCGGAAGCTTCCAGGTCCAGCTCAATGCCACCTCCTGTTGACAACTCTCCCTGCCCCATCAAGTAGGTTACCACTTCCATAGGACTCTGGAGGTACCCCTCTCCCAGCACTTAGGACCCATATCTACTAGGTAATTGTGACAGTGAGGGCTCATCCAGATTGCAAGAACCCAGGACAGTGGCTCATCTGGCACAAACTCCATAAGCGAACACCTTTGCCAGTGCCAAGGCTGACCCACGGAGAGAGAGAACTTCAGCTGCAGGGGCCTCACACCTGGTACTTCCACCAAATACAAAGGGGAATGATAGAGACACTAATTTGTGCTTTCTTCCTATTGCTTCCTATTGCCTTCAATCTTTTCCTTCCCTCCCAAACAGGGGAGTTTATTTTGGGAGTTTTGAACTTTATATTTGGAATTCTGAACTCTTTGGCCAGAGTCACAGGAGATTTTTAGCAGTTTTGTATATCGCAAGGTCATAAATGGAAGTTCCACAGCATCCGCGTACGTTCCCATCCAGAAAGCAGTTTTGGAAGACAAAAAGGGGGAGGACGTGTATATTGCTCAAAGGCAGAAAAATAAATTCGAGAGCTTGTCCTCTGTCAGCTGCTCAGGTTCCATTCCCACTGAGCCTGCAAGGGAGGTGCCTGGGGGCTGTTCCCAGAAGCCTAAGTAGATGGGAACTATACAGCGCCCCACAGAGGGGCCAGTGGTGCAAAGATCCAAAAGGGTCATCTGGGTGCTGGTGATTCAGACTTCAGCTTATGAAAATATATATGGCCATGACGGAACAGACTACGGACAGCAGACTGGGCCCCACGCAAATTTATAGCCCTGCCTTAGCCTGGGATTCCTATATGATTCAATGGGAAGGGTGAAGGTGCCTCAATAAATGATTAAGATTAAATTTACCCTCTAGTCAGGCAACAAATTCAATTTAATTTAGAAAGATAAAGGGATGTAACCAAAGATTGTGATAAAATAACAACAAAAGTAAAAGCTACACAGGGGCGTCCCTGCTGGCCTAGGGGTTAAGTCTCAGCACTATCACTGCTACGGCCTGAGTCAGATCACCAGCCAGAGAGCTAATCCATACGGCGCAGCAGACCTCTCCTGTCTCAGCTGCTGCTCCCTTCAGCAGTGTATTTCAGTCAATCCACCTGTTTTGCTCCCTACTCTGTCTCTGGTCAATCCTCTCACACATCCCACCCCCACACCAAAACACACACCTCTGGCCTACACCCCAGTTCTGCTATATTAAAAAAAAAAAAAGTAATATCTACACAATGGGAACATCATTCTCATCCCCAGAAAAATTAAAGAACATATTGGCGCATCTTTGAAACAGTTTTGGGACATCACATTGACCATTTTTTATTTAAACACACATTATCTAAAACACCAAGGTTTTATTACTTAGGCAATGAAATTTCTTGCACATTTATTTCTGCCTAAAACTATTAAAAATATTCTCTGGGTATGTGTTCTGATATAGCTCTTCAATCATATTGATTCTCAAAGTCAAAGGCAGAAACAAAACAGGATGACCAATTTCCCCTTTGAAGGACACGAGATCTGAGAAGGAAGTCCACCACTGGGGAGATGCAGTTCCCAGACATGGCCACAAGGTGGCAGACTGACTCTGCACAGAAGAAGCATGTCCTCCCTTCCATGCCTCCCCAACCCCCAACGGTTCTAGCACCGAGTGCGTTAGAGAATCTAAAGACTCTTAACAGAGTTGGAAAGTCTGTGCCTCAAGTACTTTTCTCCTGTGGGATTTATTCTCGTCTTATTGGTTCACACCTGGAAGTAAATAACACGGTGGTGTAAAAAGATCAATTATTTTCATGGTAGTATTTTTGTAATCCTAAAAAAAATATATTACTTGTCCACCAGGAGGTTTTTGTAAAAATAAATCACAAAAGTCATCACCTTCCAGGAGACGACGCCCAGGACGTTCTGTGCAGTGAGGGCAGGAAGCACAGTGCTGGTGAGTGCATCGCTCTGCGCTGCCAGAGCTCCCGGCTATAAACCATGGCGACGTCTGTGACAGTCTAAGCCCACTCACTCTCTCCTTCATTGAAAATCTTCTGTCACGACAGATAATGTAACAATTTCTGTTCATCTCAGTAGCTCCATATGCTGGATAGAGACAAAGAGCAGGCTTTGCAAAAAGTCGGTTTCTTAAGACCTTAATGAACAACACATGTGAAACGGGAAATCATCACCAAACCCCGGCGGTTTAGGGGCTGCGAGGGCATCGGGTGTCACTGCTGCGACACCACATGGCCTTTCCAGGTAAAGGTGAGGGGTAAGCAACTGGGGATCTCCAGCCAGGGAGCTGACCCACATGGCGCAGCAGACCTCTACTGTCTCTCCCTGCTGCTCCCCTCTACGGTGTATTTCAGTCAATCTGCTTGCTCTGCTCCCCACTCTGTCTCTGGTGAATCCTCTCACACACACCCAACCCCTCTGACCTACACCCCAACTCTCGTATGCATAAAAAAACTTTTTAAAAAACTATGTTATGTGTTTCATCAATGATAGATGCCAGTGGACTAAAAAAATATATCAATACATTAAAATATTGTCCTTCTGGACAAGAAGGAATAAATGTTTTTAAAAATAGAAAAGAAAATGAATTATCCAAGAAATGCCTACTCTCTAATTCAGGGGTTCTCATCTTGGTACTATTGACATTCGCAGCCAGACAATTTTGGGGAGAGGGTGCAGGCTATTCTCCATGCTGTACATATTTAGTGGCATCTTCTTCCCATTAAATGAAATGTCATTAGACATGGTCAAATGTCACCTGGCTGCCACATCATCCCCAACTGAGAATCACTCTTGTTAGTTAAAGGACTAAAAAGAGAAAAGCCCTGGGAACAGAGTCCTCTTTAATGTGTCCAGCCTACTCCAGGCGAGTGCCATGGAAGAAACCCCCCCTCCCCAACTAGGACACTTGGAACCAAGGCAGGACTGCTGACTGTCCCCGCCCTATACTAATAGAGCAGAGGCGGCTTGTCTGCTCCCCGCTGGGTTTTGCAGAGACTGAGGGTGAGCCCTGCTGACCCTCCCTGCTCAGCACTGAGCTGACATCCAAAAGGAACAAAGCCCCTTCCTCTTTTTTTAAGATTTATTTATTGATGGATATAAGCTGGGGTGCAGGCCAGAGGTGTGGGTGGTGTGAGGGTTCACCAGATACAGAGTGGGGAGCAGAACAGGCAGACCTACTAAAATACACTGCTGAGGGGAGCAGCGGGCGAGACAGGAGAGGTCTGCTGCGCCATGTGGGAAGCCCCCTGGCCAGGTATGGAACGCATGCTGCAGTGGCTGTGGATAGCTTCATAGTGCTGCGCTTAACCCCTTGTGCCACCAGGGAGGCCCAAGTCCCTTCCTCTCTTAATGGGTGGTGACCACAGAGAGCACACACAGCCTGCTGAGAGAAGCACCAGATCGTCCACTGAACACCGCACCAAGTGGGGGCAGCAGAGAGGCAGCGCCCAGCCCCTCTCAACCAGGGCAGAGAGAGGGCTGAGGGAGAAGAGGCAACTGGATAAAGGAATCCTATAAATGCGTGTACAAAGTCCTGAGCACAACCCTAAATGGGTTCATGCATAAAATCAATCTGAATCAACACAGGAAAATCTTGAAAACTGAGCTATGGTTTCCAATTGGCCTCTGGGTAACCAAGCAGGCCAGAACAGAACGGCACTTCAAAGATTATGAAAACTAAACGGAGGAGCAAATCACAGCCCACAAAAGTAGATAAGAGCATGAGTTTGAACAGAAACAGATTGCCTCCAAAACTGTAACATTGAAATAGGAACCAGAGTCTCATTACGTAATATTCAAAATGTGTAGGCTATGACCCCATATTATCATCCCAGGAATGGGGAATGGGGTGGGCAGGGACAGACAGGGCGGCGGCACGGGAGAGCCTGTGTGTGCACCCGAAGGGTGTGAAGCTGTTCTCCCCAAATTACAGTTATGTAGACTAGTGGCAGATCAGTAACACTTGGGGAAAATGAATAAAGTAATACATCCTAATAATAAATAAAACTGAAATGAAATCAAATATATAAAAATAAAACATTTAAATTATGAAAGAAAAGAAAAAAAAACAAGGAAAAACTCCATTAAGGAGACACTAACACCAAGATGACACAAATGTTGGAATTACGTTATGATGATTTTAAAACAGTTCTCATAAAAATGCTCCAACAGAAATTATAGACCTTCTTCAAGGAAAAACTCAGAACTCTCAGAAAAAATAGGGTGATATACAGAAAATAGGGTGATATACAGAAAATGGAATATTAGAATATTAGAACTGAAAAATACAATATCTGAATTAAAGAAAAAAACTCATTGGCTGGGCTTAGTGCCACAGTGAAGGGTTAGGGAATAAGGAGAGCCTCAGGAAGCTATGGTGCAGTAACAGAAATCTGACATCTGTTTCACCAGAACCTCAGAAGGAAGAGATAAAGAAAACAGGACTGAAAAACTATTTGTAAAAGAATGGCTGAAAAGATCCCAAATTTGGAGAAAGTCACTAATGCAGAGATTCAAGAAGCTGAGTAAATCCAAACAGGAGAAGCCCAAAGAAATCTACACCTAGGCATATCATAATTAAATTTCTGAAAAACTAAAAAAGAAAAATCATGAGAAAATTCAGAGTGAAATGATGATTACCGATAGTTGGATAACAACTCAAACAATGGGCATATCTCACCTGAAGTCATAGAGGCCTCATTAAAGACCCTATCTCTAAATACAGTCACATTCTGAGGTGCTGGGAACTAGGATTTCAACATATAAATTTGGTGATAGGGGGATGAATTCAGTCCATAGCTGAATGTGAACATAAAATATAACTAAAAATGATGTGGGTCCAGCATAGGGACTCATATAATGCTAACATTCCAATGAAATGGTAAAATATCAATTCCAATTGGAGTAAGAAAAAGTTTATGTGTGTATATATGAGATAACCCTAGTGTAAACACTTGCAATTTAAAATATAGCTATAAATTTAAAAGGAATTCTAAATAAAGAGCAAATAATCCAAAAGGGAAAACAGTTCCAGAAAACTATCATGACCAATGGACCAAACTATCAAGTCCCAATCATGCAAGTGTGATTTAATTAGAATATCTATCAAAAACTCACCCACAGTTCAAAATGGCAGATTAAATACATTCATTTATCTTCATTCCTGCATCTCACTACTTTAGAAAATAGAAGGGTAAAAACCAACATGGACAAAAAGAGTCAGGTAGAAACAACAGCAAATGAAAAAGATCAATATACTTTTGGAAGATTAGAAGGAAATGGCAAAAAACAAAGTCTCACTCATCTTCACTCTGCCAGGCACCTTCACCAGGAGATGCCACATCAAGCTGAGTCCCCCTTGAGATGCCAGAACGGCTTTGTAATTGTGGGCACCTGTTACTCAGAAGGTAGGGGAGCGGGAATGAAGACTAAAAATAGGAGAATTGGCTGAAATAACACACTAAACTTCTAGAAGACCCACCTTCACGAATGAAGCCAAACTATTCCCTTCCTCAGTGTTATGCTCTGAATTGTATACCCTCCCCCACAAAATTCCTAGGTTGAAGCTCTATGCCCTAAAATGACTGAATTTCCAGCTAGCACCTTTAAAGAGCTGGTCAAGGCTAACTGAGGTCAGTAAGGGAGGGGCCCTAAGGACTGTTGTCCTTATAAGAAGAGGAAGAGATGCCAGAGCCTTCTGTCTCTGCACGTGCTGGCACAGGATGCTGTCTGCAGGTCAAGAGCGAGGCCTCACCAGAAACTACCCTGTGGGCTTCTTGACCTCGGACTCTCAGCTTCCAGAGCTGTTAGAAAGTAAATTTCTGTTCCTGAAGCCACCCAGTCTGGTATTGTTATGGCAGCCCAAGCTGACCAAAACCCTAGCTGTGTGGGGACATCTGTTTAATGTCCACAGAAACTAAAGCAGAAGTGTCCTGGTTTGGAGAGCCCTCCTCAAGGGAGAATGCAGTTGTGTAACGAGTATTTGGAAAAAGCCTATATTGTGAAGGGCAAAAGTGCCAGGTCTGGCCACCACCTGGACTCACAGAACCACAACAGCTCAGCTGGTGCACACGTGTGCTCACACACACAGAGTGAGCAAAAGCAGTAGCAGAATGAGTGTCCATGAAGACAATCCTGGACCCAGGAAAAATGTCTAAAAACCCCAAGAGCCGGTCTACACTCAAGAGTCACCCTAAAGTGTGGCAAGTGGAGCCATCCACAGCCTGCCCGCGCAGACGGCCGTGCCAGTGCCCCTCTCCGGGCGAAGCTGACAGCCAAGGATCGCACCTTCTTTGTCAAGAAACTAGAGGGGGTCTTGTTTCAGAAAAACCCACACAGAGCAAGACAGTGGGTCTTCAACTTTTTGGCCTTGAGCATTTTCAATTCCAAAAATTGATGGACCTCCAAAGAACTTCAGTTTTCAAGTTTTATTTATTAATATTTACCATATTCAGCATTAAAACTGAGAAATTCTGATGACAGAAGAACACGTGGCACGCAGGCCACTAGCCACAGTGTGATGATGTCCTGCTGCTCCCATATCAGCTGCAAACTCTGATGTGATAGGAAAACCAGAATAAAAAGACAAATACAATCTTGGTATTATTATGAATGTAGTTTTGACCTTGCAAACCCTCTAAGTCTGCAAATCTCCATCACCCTTGTTCCTAGGTCCACATTTTAAGAACTGTTGGAATAGGGCCTCCCTGTTGGCACAATGAGTTAAGTTGTAGCACTATGAAGCTAGCTGCAGTCACTGCAGCATGGGTTCGATCCCTGGTAAGGGAGATTCCCACATGGTGCAGCAGACCTCTTCTGCCTTGCCTGCTGCCCCCCTCAGCAGTGCACTTCAGTAGATCCGCCTGTTCTGCTCCCCACTCTGTCTCTGGTGAATCTTCTCACCCCCGCTCCACACCTCTGGCCTACACCCCAGCTTATATGCATAAATAAGTAACTCTTTACAAAAAAAAAAAAGAACTGTTGGAATAAAGAACAGGATCCAGGAAAAAGGGGAGCCTGACATTAGAGAAATAATCTGAACTTTGCAAGTGATTGAGTGGTTACTATCCAGTAAGTCTCCATGCTTATTCAATAGAAAGACAAAGTTGAAGAAATATTCCTAAAAGGAGATCTTTCTCTCAAGGCATAGACTACAGAGAGGCCAATGAAAGGAAAAGATAACTTAAAGGGTATAGATAAAAATCAATGATTGATTCTGTTTGGGAAAGTCGATAAAGACTTCAGAGCATGTTATTCAGACACAATGTCACAAAGAGTCCTTTTCAAGAAAATAATTTCAGACTCCTCCCTTTCTATCATTTTATATAGCCTGATTTTATCAAATTAAAAAAAAAATCCTGTCTCCAGGATCCAGCTCAGCTTATAAACGAGGATAGTCTTACTTAATCGCCGGCTAGCAGCTAGCAATGCTGCTTACCTCTCTTTCAGTACAGAATAACTTGCTTTCGAGTGTTTAGAGTTTCAAGAGAGAAACATTCATTTAGAAATCAGCATTTTTCCAGTAAGCAAACCTCTTTAGAATAGTTTCAGATTCTAAACTCTGTGAGTCAATAATTTTAAGGGAAGAATTCAACCAGCAGTTTGTCATCACACAGAACAGTATTATCAGACATCACAAATGTTCAGTTTCTATCTGCCACCCTCCTAATGAGTCAAAAACAATAGCTTGAAGTGGAGAAGTCATTATTGAGGCACACAAGGCTGTCCCCCTACAGCTACTCACGCATTGACAAACCACATTCATAAAATCCACTTGCCCACAGGAGAGAAGAGCTTCCCTTTGCTACAGTCCAATCTCATCTTCCTTATTTTTCTTTCTGTGTCCTTCACCAACTTTCAATCCTAATTTCCTAACTTTGCCCTGACTCCCTTTATTTTTTAGCTTTTTAAAAATTGAGACTTCGGGTGTTACGTTTTTATAAATTTGTAAAACTTCCCATACAATTCACAACATGTATGACCTGCTGCTTTTACAGCAGCATCTCCTTCAGATATGGCTTTACCAATAACAGCTCAAAGACCCACAATTACCCCTCCCTGGCCCCTCCCTCTGCCATCATTCCTGTACAGCGACAGCTCTTGGGTGGGAAGGAGAAGAACAACTTATTTTCCGAGCAAGTCAATTATGATTTCAGGCTTTACCATCCCACTGTCATGTAAAGTCTTAAAGAAGAATGTGATACTCCCAACAAAAAAATCTAATTGAATGAGTAGATACTAAAAGTTTCTTGGGGAACGTGGAAGACACTCTTAGATTGTCTTTAATTTCCCCCCACCTTCTAGTACTCAGGCCCTTATTCAAGCTCTTCTCTTTGAGTTTAGGCAACCATCTACCTTGCTCCTAACCAATAGAACATGGCAAGGAGGTGGGATGTCACTTCCTAGACCTTATCACGTCAGATTTTCATGCCTGTCATGCTAGGAGGCGCTATCCCTTGCTTGCTTTGATGAGGTGGCCGTGTGGGGCAGGACTGTGTAGTAAGGAACTGAGGGGTGGCCCCCAGCCAAGAGTGAGGTAGAAACTGAGGCCTTCAGTTATCAGGCCCCAAGTGTCTGAATCCTGCCAACATGGCATGAGCTTGGAAGCAGATCACCCCCACAGTCAGGCCTCAGGTATGCTGATGAAAGCAGCCCTGGCTGTCGTGTTACCATAGCCGCGCAGAGTGTGACCCCCTGAGCCCTCCCCGAGCCCTGTCCTGCAGAGCTGTGAGATGACACATATGTGTTGTTTGTGGTAATTTGTTATTTAGTGGTAGATAATGAATACAGGGTGGGGGGTGAACACATAGCAATTACTGTGATTGCAATGATCACCCATGAAATCTCACAATTGATTTTATTCTAATGGACTGGTCAGGCAACATCTTAAATGCACCTCTAAAAAAGCTGAGTTCAAGATGGTATTTAAGGGGTGAAGGTTTGTCCTTTCCCCACTCCTCAACACCCACCCAGTGAGAAGAAGGGCAGAACTGTCTAAGGCCGCCTAGCTGCTACAGACTACAAACCTGAGACTGGCAGAGCCAGCACCTCAGTCAAAACTTGAAACCACAGTGAAATAAAAGAAAAAAGCATGTGGACAAATACACAGATTTAGACCGTGAAGTGGGAAGCAGAGAAAGAGGGAATGTCAAGACGGACAGTGGGAAGGCATCCCAGCACATGGTGTGAGACAGACAGAGGCTACCCTCAGACATGGATGGCCAAGGTCAAGACCTGAGAGACAGCAGGCAGATGAGGCCCTTAGTTCATGAAGTTACAAGAAAATTAAGCCTTGTTAAAGCTCAGTGATGGGACAAACAGAAATTTCCTCAGACTTATTGACATCATTGGACAGGCTTTATAAGATTTCAAAACCAAGAGAGCATCAAATTGTGAAGGGCGGACCATGAAGCCACATGCACCCAGTGCCACAGGCACCCATCAGTCATGCCCAAGGGCGGGACATGCTGCAAAACCAGAAAGATCAGCAAGACCAAATCAACAGAGAGAGGCCAGAATAGTCTTTGATTTTCAATAAAAGAGGCAGCTATTGTAGCCCCTCCAAGAAGCCATCACTTAAAAATCCTAAGTTTATTAAAAGTTGTATTTGTGCATTTGCACACCAAGCCCACACTTGTGCAAAATACTGAGAATTGGGGAAGAAAACACCATCGTTAATGCTTTCCTTTGAAATGTGAGTTCTGTACCTTTGGGTGATTTCTCCTAGATTCTCTTGCTTAGCATCTTACATTTCTAAACAGACCATTGGGTCTTAATCATATACTCTTCACACAGAAAAATGAAATCAATAACCGGGGACCCCATTTCTGAAGGTCAGGTTGTGTTTGTAACATAAGACCCACACAGCACAGGAAGGATCATGTAGTGAGGAAGGAGACATTTAATTTATGCCTACCAAGTACACCATTTCATTTAATTCCTGCAACTTCTCAGAGTAGAATAAGCCAATGCCTCCAGGAAGCTAAAAAATTTATTCAGGATTGCCCAGCAGTGAATGGCAGGGTCAGATTTCAGAACCCCACACTTCTGACACTAAGCCTGCATTTTTTTCCACCGTCCCACACTGAGCTCATCAATCTTCCAAAATTTCTATTGAGTTAAGTCCACTGAAAAACTGATTGTAATAGACTGTGTTTAAGGCAGTATATAAACATACTTGTATATAAGTCAGGGGAAATTTTCACACAGAGTAGATAAAATCATTTTGTCTTTTAACCTTCTCTCCACTGTGAGTCAAGCTAGAAAATGTGACTTACTGCATTTCTAAAATTAGAATTCTTAAGAATATTACACTCTAGAAGTAAGAAAATCTACTGCAAAGGGAAAATATCTATGTATAAATTGAAATTGCCTAAAATCAGCTATGTATAATCCTTAACGGAAGGACTATGATTGCCTACGAATTTTATTTGCAATATATGCTAACTTACTAGAAAAAGCTGTCATTGAGATTTATCATTGTTTTAATGTACAAATAAACATTGTTAAATTGTGTAGAGAGCATCTTTTTATCAATTCATAATGTTAAATGTATTCCAACTTCTGAATGATATCCTGGTGACCTAAATGAATGAATATCATCCAAATCTACCATACCCAGGGGTTTATTCCTCTCAAGAGACCTGGCCCATTTCCATTACAAAATATATAGAACAAGTTTTATACACATTTATAAAGTCAGCGTGGCCAAGAAAAAGCTTCACTGGGTTTACTACTTCAAAGATGTCACTTTAAAATTAAAACATGAAATTCTACTCAAGTATAATGATGGTGGTCATTCTGATTTTCAGAATGCTTCATTAGGATACCACTGAATAAGTCGGTCTGTCCAGAATACTGTCGCCATACCCATCTTTATATTCTCTCCAAGAATTAATTCTTAGTTTAAAAAAAGGGGGAGTTTTGGGGTTTCTCTGGTGGCGCAGCAGTTAAGCGCTGCATTATGGAGCTGCTGGCAGCAGTGAAGCGAGTTCAACGCCCAGCCAGGGAGATTCCCACATGGCACCGCAGACCTCTCCTGCCTCGCCCACTGTTCCCCTCACAGTGTATTTCCGTCCATCTGCCTGTGCTGCTCCCCACTCTGTCTCTGGTGAACCCTCTCGCTGCCCCATGCCTCTGGCCTGTACCCCAGCTTGTATGCATAAATAAATAAATCTTTTTAAAAAAGAGTTTAAAAACAGGGGGAGTTTGGAAAACAAACAAGAACTAGCAGCTTTGCAGACCCTTCTTCTATAAACTTTATATTAACCAAGTCTAGTCAGCTTTTCAAACTAAAACAAGTACACAACCCATGTATGTCAAATTAAGGCATTTCTCAGGACCTGTTTACTTTTCTGTCCCACTAACAAACCCTAAGTGTCATCATTTCTTATTGCAGAATTGTTACTTTTCCTAAGTGCAATAGCAGTCCCAGGGGATAAGGGGGGAGGAAATGAAATTGCACAGCTGAAGCATCCAAGGTGTTTATAATGGTATATCTTGGGTTTGCTTTCAAAATACCTCCCCCCAAATAAGTAGGAGACAGAGAATGTAATAACACTGGCAAAACAGTATTAATTGTTACAGTTGGATTATCTGAGTACATGATGGGGAGGGTAGTTACTAAAATATTGTCTCATGTGTTTGTGTGTGAGAGAGAGAGAAATAGGAAATGTCCCTGAACCCCAAATACTTCAGATATCCCCTGTTAAACATCAATTAAAAAATCAAATTTAGGAAATTTAACTCTGACACAAGTCTATTTTCCAATATATAATCCATGTTCAAACTTCAGTTACCACAATTTTGCCCTTTGTAACAATTGTCCTGAGTTAGACTGTGATTCAAAATCATCCATTGCATTTAGTTTTCTCCTTAGTCTCCTTCTGCCTCTACCACCTCATGGCAGACTTTTATGGCGTGTCTATCAATCAGGGTTTTTAATGATATTTCCCCCTCACTGGAACCAGGTGTTTGGTAGAACAAGTGGCATTGTGTCCTCAGTGCCTCATAACTGGAAGCACAGCATATTAGTTTACTCCATTACTACAGATGTTAACTTTGATTATTTGGTGAAGGTAGTGTCACCCAAGTTTTTCCACAGTAAATTTACCACTTTCTCCCTTGCAATTAGTAAGTACTCTATAGGAAAAATCTCCAATATGTAAATACTCTGATCTTCACATTCTAGTTTAACATCCTCGATGATTCTTGCTTGAATCAGTTGTTACTATGATGGTTGCAAAGTAGTGATTTTCTTAGTTTATATTTTTTGAGTTGGCATTATTTGTAGGCTTTTTACTAACCACTACAATTGGAACTAATTTTACGCAAGTATTTGAGCCTGCTGTCACTCAGTCAATTTTCTTTTAAATCCTGAATATCTCAAATAACTGCTTGGCACAGGGTCCTCACTTTTCCTGTGAAGACCTACAATTCATTTTCCTTCCCCTGCTCTCTTTTCCATCTGTCCTGATCATTGAGCCCACAGTGGAGATTGCTGATGCTAATGCGGTAGGTAGGATGGGGAGAGGAAACTACGCACTGATGCCCAGTAAAAAGGGAAGGAATGATCACAGATCATTCCTGTGGGGTAACATCAATCAGCTTAAGTGTGGGCTAGGCAAAAATGACCCAAGGTCAACCAGTAAACCAGGAACTGCTACATGGGGGCTGGATGTTTCCTTTAAGAACCAAGTGATCATCACCAACATCCCCAAGACCCCAGAATCTGAAAACTGCCCAAGATTTCTGAGGCATAATACAGCTGCTTATTTCCAACATTGCCCATATATGCCTGGCTGTTCCTGAGAAATTATTCTTATAAACAGGCCACAGTGACTTCAACAGTAAAGCCATATAAAGAGAAATAATAATGTTAACAAATGACATAAGTGGGAGGAAAAATACTTCACTATGATTTGGAAACACAAAATTATCTGGAATACTTGTGACTGGGAAATTATTAAATATAGTCCAAAGATCTAAGTACCACCACTTTATTTAATAAATAGAGTTGTTCATGGTAATAGAAAAAAAAATTAGTAGGAAAAACAACCCTATTACAATTCCTCCCAATTTTTTTAACCTTTTAAAGATCTTGTAAATCCAAATTAGCAAAATAAAATACTAATAACTCAAGAAGTTGGTTGAGGATCTCAAATTTCCTTGCCAGTCCATGGTAACTCACTGAAAACCAAATGGAGGCTCTCAGATTTCCCATTCCTCCTCTGGAATCTGCCCTCAGCATGTTATCTGGACCTAAGGATATTTTCTGTTAATTTTTTTTTTTTTGGTGATTGTTATAAGTTTCCAGGCAAATCTTTTTAAAATACCTCTGTATTTTATACAGGTCCTTCTGAATTCAGTCCTTCCAGAAATGACATTTTTCTCTCAAAGGGAAATTTCTTGGGGGAGAAAAATGGGGAACGCTAAGGCTACACTGTGTCCAGGTCTGATGTATATTAATGAAGCCATCGACTGACTGCATGGTGACAGGTCAGGACTGATGAAGAAGTATAATTTTGTGCTCCCACCTGTCACCTATCATTTCCTCAACTTCAGAAACAAGGAGGACAGAGAGCACAGTGGTTTCAACATTACCAAGTGTTTGTTAGAAATGTAAATTCTCTGAATCATAAACTCTGGGGCAGGGGCTCAATAATTAAACAAGCATTCCAGGTGATTCTGATACACATTAAATCCAAGCCTTGCTACGTTAAACATTGTCAGTACTTTTAAAGCTCTTCAGGTAATTCTAACATTCCGCCATTTGAGAACTAATCAAAGAACTCTTTCTGGCAGCAGCTGGCACCCAGTAGCTTCAGGATACCTCCAGGCTAACCATAAGAAGGCTCTGGGGCTTTAAGACAGAGATATGCTGAGGATTTGGGGAGAATTTTTCAAGACATAAGCTAAGAATACTTGCTTCTCTTTATTTCCATAGCAGGAGCACATAGTAAGTCTCTCACGTCGTTCCTGGATAAAAATAAAGACCAAGTAACCATGCCCAACACTCTGGAAACCTTTAGATTTCCAGTTGCATCCCAGCTGAGAAGAAACACAATTAAAACTGGGCCCAAAAATCAGCTCAAGAACTAAGTTGGTTGAATATCATAATTTTTTTATAAACAAAATTAGTGGGATAATGTTTGATTCTTCAGTGGAGTCGAATATACCATACAAGAAAGTGGAAGAAACATTTATCTAAATAAATTGAGGAGAAGCCTAACCAATTTTTTTTAGAACACCAAATGCACCATATTTACACAAAATATAAAAAAATGAATAATAGGTTAACTGCATTTTTGTGTTATGCAAATTGTCAGTAGATACTTCAAGCCGCTATGCCTTTGTTTTTCTTTTTTTTAAAAATGAGGCCAAATCTAATTACCGTCCTCTTTGTTAAGTCTGACTTTTTAATAAAAGTCCAATCCATAATTTCTTTTTCCTAAGCAAAAAAAAAGTATAATCAAAGTATACTTTTTAGAAATGAGCAAAGAAAAAGAAAGTCTTAGTCCAGATTTACAGATTTTATTATACACATCTGATCTACATTTTATTGAAAAAGGGGAAAACATGTTGGTTTCTCCACTTACATAAAATGAAAGCAAAGAGGGAGGGGGAGGGCAACTACCCATTACTGAGGGCTAACTGGGGCCCACTACTGTACATAGGACAGTTTCGTCCTGATTTAAAGATAAAGATGCTGAGGACACTTTCCATGTCCCATTGCTAATGAATTTTAAGAGGTTTAAAATAAGTTCTGTTTGGCTGGAAAAAAAAATGATGTACTCCACACTATATCAAAGCTGTCTCTTGTCTGGAATAATAGTTTGTTTAAAAGAAAAATAAATTACAGAAATGTTGATAAGAACCCCATTTTCCCATTCTGTCCCTTCCTACCTCAAAAATGCCCCCAAAAGTTTTATAACCATGACCCCTGTGCTTCTCTCTTTGGTTATACACCATTCATTCACTTATTCATTCATCCATTCATTCAATGTGCCAGGTCTGGGGTAAGGACGGTCCTCCAAGAACCTCCCTCCTACAAATTAGGTATGTGGCAGGTGTGGCTAGTGGTTTTACTCTGTCCTCCCTTTGAGGCTCCACTAACAAGCATCTCAGCTTCCCATACATCTAACTAACCCCTTTCATAGACGTGTTTCCATTTCCAAAAGCGCTGAGCCAAAAAACAGAGGTGCCAAGATACCAAAAGCAGGCCAACCCAATGCCTTCCAACATTTCCATTCGGTAGTTTTAATCTGACATTGTCACAGATTCATCTCATTCACTGTCCATGGTGGCCAGATGCACGCTCCCACTGGCCCGCAGCTGTCCGCTGACAACATGGCCCAGGGGGGGCTGCCAAGCAGTCAAACAGTCAGGCCACCCTCATCCCCAGATGGCAGACACGTAAACCCAGCCCAGAACTCGAGGTGAATCTTTAACTCACCTCTCCAAAAGCCCCCCCAAAGGCTGGCTCTGGGCCTGGGGGCACTGTCCACCCAGGCTGCGATGTCAGGCCCCGCTGCCAATGGCATCCAGGCCCCCTCCACCTCAGTGTCTTGTGCACGCCCTACTGCCACATCCCTCCCGGCCGGGCTGCTAGTACCACCTGCGCCCTTTAAGTGCTGCCAGCAGCAAAAGGTGATGGGAGAGGGACAAGGGCCCTCCTCGAGCGAGAGAGGACCCCGGCCTCTGCTCCCGCGAGCCTGCACAAAGGCAGGCGTCGGAAAGAGAACTTCCCAGCCCTGGGCCGCGCAGCCTTCCACCCCGGCCTCCCGGGTCGGAGCGCACTTACTGTCAGTCGCCATGGTCGGGCGAGGGGCTGCCGGGCGACCACCCGCGGCTGGGGTACTCGGCGCCGAGCCCCGCCGGGCGCGCGCTC
This sequence comes from Scalopus aquaticus, assembly GCA_004024925.1. NCBI lineage: Eukaryota > Metazoa > Chordata > Mammalia > Eulipotyphla > Talpidae > Scalopus > Scalopus aquaticus. The sequence goes on along the minus strand of PVIJ01004345.1, from coordinate 92,731 downwards.
CTCACCAGGCCCCGCGCGCTCGGGGGCCGCGCCGCGCACAGCCGCTCCCGCCGCGCGCCCCCGCCGCGCACAGCCTTCCAGCACCCGCGCCGCTTCCAGCCCCGCCGCCCTGCCACCGAGTCTGCAAGGCCAAGCCCACCAGCCCCACGCCTCACCCACCACTCCAGCCTCCTGGCATCTGTCCGCATCCCTTCCCCCCAGAGAAAATGACTGCAGTAACTTGGAAACATGCTCCTGGCTATGCCCGGGCAGCCTAGGCTACCTTTCCCACTGTATTCTTCTTTCCCAGTCATCTTTTCCAATTTCCACTCACCCCTGCCTCAAGCTTCCTACTTGCAGCTTTGGATGCAAGCGTGAGAACTCAACTCCAACTGGACAGGATCAGAGGTGAGAGTAGGAGCAAAGGCTCAGCCAGGGGTGGGGAGTGTTAATCCTCCAGGGCATGAGATCTCCCGGGAAATCATCTCAACTCGGTCCTCCTGGTGGGTTCCCAGGGTCCCGTGTTCAATACGTTACCACCTGTTTTGTCTCCAATGTGAAAATTGCTCTGGCTCATAGTAGGCTTTCTGTGATATCTGTTAGGTGGTGTTTTTGGAACCATCCCAGGTGGGGTAGGTTCACTGTTGGTTCTAGTGATTTGAAGGAGAATTTTGGAGCCCTTGGCATCCTTTTCACAGGTTTTAATGGTAAACAGGGGAAACAAGCCAGCAGGGAGACAGCAACTTAAGCCCCTGCGACTCTCTATGCACTCTCTGCTCTGGGCTCTCTGGTGTTCCCTCCTGGTCTCTTGTAGCTGTCCTGTCATAGCCGTTCTGCCGCAATTCTCTCTTTGGAACGCTGCCTTACAGCCCTGACCGCTAGGCTCAGGTGTGCACACACCCATGTCCAGGTGTCCATAATCAGACACGTGTGCCCCACACCCACGTGCCCTCCTGCCCACTGCGTTAACAAGATCAAGGCTGCAGGTGATATCCACAGAGGCCAATGGCTAAAAGCCTGACCATCGTCATTTACCCTACAGGTGGCTAGTGGCAGCATGGATGACTACTGACTGGCTGCTACATTAATAAGGGATTGAATAAATGGCAAACTGACTGGATGCCCACTAGAGGTGCCACTGACAGATAACCACGGGCCAAACCACAACCAGCTCAGCTGACTAGGATTGGACGCAGAGTAAGTGTATTAGCCTAAATGACTGAGCCAGAATTTCTTATTCTTCAGGCTATTCATGGTTCAGGAGGGCTAAGAGGGAATCTTGCTATGTCATGGGGAGTGGTCCGTTAAGACCCCAAAACCCATTGTAGAAAGGATTAAATGGCTCAAACATATGTCCCAAGGCATATGGCAGGCTATTTAATTCTTACAGATACAATCTTTGATGCATTTGGGGGTACACATTTAACACAACCAGTGGAGACTGCAGCAGGGCTCAGCGCAGCCTCAGGCTGGACACTGAGAAGACACCAAGTAAGACAGAGTCTGGGAACAAAGTGAGAACAGCCCAGGAGGTCTTTCAGAGCACAGATGAGGGAGGCTCTAATATTCTGATTGGGGGCCATATCAAGAGTCTGTCCATCTGCTGTGGGAAGTAGGCATTGTTTTTTGTTTGTGTTTAATTTTTGTGCTCAACTCAGATGATTCGGAAGCACACATCTAATTAACATCCAGAGCCCTGGCTCATTTCTTTCACAACAGCCCTCTGTGGTAGGCCCAACAGCAAAACAACTTGAAATGGTTTAGGTAGGTAAAAAAGAATAAAAGATGACTCTGGAGCTTTGAACTGATGTGAAGCTCACAAACCAGGTTAAGTAGTCTGAAGGGAAGGTGGTAAATTGGTTGATTTAAATTCATGTGAAAGGTCAGCAGAACATCTGTGACGTTATTTATTCATTAGTCAAGCTTACTTTTCTAAACCAGAAAGAGAAAAAATAATAACTTAAAGTAAACAAGTTCAAGAAATATTTTCTGATGATTGACCTGTTAATTTATCAACCTGGAACTAGATGTCAGATGAGAAGGGATTACGGAATATGTAGATTTCAAAGAGGTGAAAGCCTCAGGTATAAATAATTCTCTCAAAAAGGCTGGCAGTGCAGAGAAAGAAAGGGGATGGAGAGCTTTAGGGAGAGAAAGATTGAGATAAGACTCACTTTTCTTTTTTTTTTTTTTAACAGGATTCCTCAGGAGGAAATATAGTTATATCTTTCATCTATTTCATATATTCAAGTATGTGAAAGGGAAAAGCTGCTTTTCTAGAATAAACTAAGCTTTTGGCCCAAGAACCCATTCCACCTATAGTTAGGAAGGTTAATTACAGTCAGTTCAGGGAAAACTCCATCAATTCACTGGCAATTCCGAGCTTTCCCTCCCCACTTTTTCCCGGGGTTGCACCCAAATTTGCAGGAAAGGGTTGGATCACAGCAGGGAAGCTGAGGTATCTGGCCTCAGCCACAGCTGTCTAGAAGTTGTCCCCTCCCCCGCCCCACACACCCATGTGTGTGTGGAAAGTAGGACTTTCCTCCAGAAGGGAGTGGAGGAGTGGGGATAGGATGTTTTCCTTATAGGGCGACTTAAGCAGAAAGAACATCTTACCCCATATAACAAGGTATCAAAGGTGAATGATGTGCTTGCTGTAGCATCTCTGAAGTGTCAGTGGACTCTCCATCTTCCTCCTCCCCCATCCACAATTTGTTAGCAGCGACCAAACTGCCCCCACTCCAACACCACCCCTGATTACTGTTGCAGCTCAAAATCCCATATCCTCACCTGACAACATCCCCAAAGTAGGGAGGGGTATTGCTTCTCATCTCTCTTTTTAATCGGGGAAGACGATCTTTATAGACGTCCCAGAGACTCCATCGTCAAGTCCAGCTGCAATGGAGGCTGGAAAAGCAAGTGTGTGTGTTCTTAGCATCTGTGACATGAAGTAGACACTGCCAGCAAGGAAAGACGTAGGGAAGGGCTGTTGGACACCAACATCAACATCTGCCCTTGACTTTTCACACCCCCCAGTATCCCATCTCACTGTCCTCCTCTATGACCCTTCACCTCTCCATGGCCATGGAAATTACCCCCTAATGGCCTGGAAAACCAATGCTTAAAACATCCTGCATTCTTGCAAATTTGTGTGTCTCATTTGTGCACCTTAGCCTTTAAAAATCGAAAGTCAAGATTCTTTCCCCTTTGCTTCTCTAAACAACCTAAGGTTGTAAAAACCTAGGTCTAATTAGAGGTGGGAAAACCCACATGGTAAATAAAATGATATAACAGGAATGAACAATACATGTCAGTACCAAGATAGGCTTCGCACACCCCTAGAAGGGGAAAGGAATCTTTGGAAAGAACTAAAATAGAGAGGCAGGAATGGGTGTTGGGCAAAGATGTGACTGGCATCACCAGGATATGAAGGCTTTCATCTCTGAAAGACTTCTATTCGGTCTCAGAAATTTCATTGAGAGAAAAGGACTCTATGTTTGAGAGGAAGATCGAGGAGGCTCAAGCATCTATATGGTCCAAGGTCGTCCTCATTCTCGCGGTTCCTCTGCACCCCCACTCTGGCTTCACTTATCATTCCAACCCCCTGCACCTCCTGCCTCAGGACCTGAAGAGCAGAGGAGGGCAAGCAGGAGGATCTTAGCTCCTCTGACTATATACACCAGAAAGGGTCAGGACAGAGAAAGGACAGGACCAAGAAATTGCCTTTAAAATGTTTTATGTTTTAGCTCCAGCAATTTTTGATTATTGAAAGGATCTTTTGACTTATTATTAGCCATAATTGTGATTCAATTGTCCCCAGCCACCTTGCTTGAGTTCATTTCCAGAATAGGACAATTACTTCTAAAAACACTGCAAAAATTACCCTATAGTTTCTCTGACCCTTGGCCTTTGACCACATCCTGTTGACTTTATCCACACTGGCTAAAAACAAGAAATGAGAGCAGGAAAGGGTGAGGGGTTGTCATCACATGCTGAGTGGGTCTGCATCTCTGCAGAGACTATTTTTGGTTGACATAGCTATTGCTTTGTCTCTTTATGTTAGAGTAGGTGAAAATAGAAAAATTATTTTAACTATGATTTGTGCCTGCAAGCAGCTGAGCCTTTTGTGATGAGTTTTTGATTGTCTCTGTAACACATGCCTTTGATTTTCATTCAATCTTTGTATCTATCTCAAGCCTCTGAACTCAAAATGTTTTGGAACATTCGTATAGGGCAAATAAGACATGGATAATGGTAATAAGCAAAGGCTTTTAGGAATAGCCATTGAGTAGCAAGAAGCATTGTGTTTTGATTTAACCCTTGCAAGTCACACTGGGGACGGGCAGCACTGAGGCAGGGTCAGTTAGGTAGAAAAGCTGATGTGAGGAAGAGGAGGCAAGGCCTGGGTCCTGGCCCTGCACTTGGGGGATCCAAGTTCCACTGGCCCCTGGACAGAATCAATGACTTAAAACCAGAAAACCACAGCGCTGAAGGGTGCCTGACCCACTGCAGGTTGCCTGTTAACCTGTCCATGTATGATGCAAGGCAAATGTTAAGGAACCTGTACGGTAGGAATGCAGAAGAGATAAAGAGAGTAACCGGTCTCAGGAAACGTAAGAGTTGTAGACCAAGCAAATGGCCAAAATAATGGTTTTAAGGTTCAAAACTCTGTTGACACAGGAGCCAGACCACATGGCTTCCAGAAACACCTGAGTGCCTAAATGGGCTAATAAACTCCTAAAGAATACCAAGTGGATGCCTGCTAACCTAAAAGACACTCAGGGGACAGATTCAGCAAAGAAATTTTGATTCCTTTCTGTAACAAAAACTGTAAGGACTTCAATCCTGAAAGAAAGAGCAACCGTGTTCACAACTTCAACTCTGACTGCAGGTTCTGTTCATGAACAGGGCAGTAGAAGTCAGGCAGAAATCCTGACTCTTACTGACCTGAGGAATCAGAGAATGAATTTGGGGCTGTTGTATGGTTAGAAACTGGGATGGAAAAACTCAATTACAGAGAGGAATACCCCAAATGTGAGTGTAAAACCCCTTCAGATCTCAGAATGCAAGCAGGGCGAGAACTCCAGAAATTCCAAGGCATGTAAGGTTGGAGAGCTGAAAGGAGTGAGCAGGTATTTCAGCAGCTGTCACTCAAGGATCTCCTGACGTTAAAGTTTAAGCCCTGTCAGGACAGAGTGATGTGACAAACACTTTAGGCTTTCCATATAAACTCCAGGAGGGCCACACCTCAGAAATAAGGGGTAAAAACTAGGGCTAAGAGATTTACTCTAAAACTACAGGCAAAACTAAAATAGATGTATAGTTACAAAACCTATAACCAAACCTCTACAAGTTCAAGATGTTCTGTCACTATTAAACTGCCACCTAGAACAAAACTCAGTACTCTGGAGGGAGTTCACAGAATCCAGAGCTCTATCATATATCATGATACAATAAAAAATTACCAGACAGAGAAATGTGACCCATAGTTAATGGAGTGCGGGGGGTAGAGAGTCAGTCATTAAACAGATATGCACACTGATGACTCCCAATGTTAGAACTAGCAAAGATTTCAAAATAATCAGGTTCACTTGGAGATGTAATATTGACAATAATATGTAACATCATTATCTTTTAATCAAATCCATGACTGTACTGAGAAATACATGAAATTCTAAAAACATGTCCTGCTCACAACCCCTTCTAAGGAAAGCTGGGTACTTTCACATCATTTGCTGACCCTGTGACATGTGAGCTGCTACACCTGCCACAGTTGCTTGTACCAGGGGTCTATGCTCTAGTTAAGGGCAGTCATCCTTTGGCTAGACATAAGGAAGACCAGACTGACTAATTAGTAATCTCTGCCCAATCAGGGGGCTCTATTTTGAAAAGTAGTAGAATCAGAGATCTCTCAGGGACAGAAGTAGCAGAGGGAGAAATGTGCAGAGAGGTTGGAAAGCACATCAAAAGCACAAATACTGTGACTTCTAGGTGATGACACAACCCAGCCATCTGAGCTGCTGTGTTCACTATGTGACAGTCCATTTGTCCAGCTCCCCAAGAAGCTGTGCTCTAAGGAAATGGTCACCTTACTATCCTCTGTATTATTAAAATAAGCCTCCAGCATTTAAAACGCTGTGAGTGTGCCCTTGTTCCTAGCAAGTTAAAGGATTCGACCCAAACTTATTTTTAAGAATCCACATCTACAAAATACAGTAAATGAAACCAAATAATCAGGCATAAAAATGACTATAGAAAGGGATTATATTTTTCAAAATGGGCAATGAAAATCACTATATAGCTGTTCAAAAGATTAATGAAAATGTGAATAGTTAAGCATCTAATATCCTCACAGTGTCCTCAAAAAGTTAGCATTGTTCAAATTGTAATTTAAGGATCAAGGGTGGATTGGAACAATGTTAATAACTCTGCTTATTTTCCTAGGCTCTTTAGGTCAAAGCAAAAGTAATTTTCAGCCTTAATTATTTAATCTCTATATGTGTGAATATTTTCTAATAACCAAAATAGGTTATTAGGAAGAGTATGTGGACTGGACCTAATTTGACTCGAAAAAAGAAAACAGGCACTTTTACGTTGTCAACGTAACCGTGAGAGCTTTGTCTCATATAGATCTGAGGCTCTATGTAAACACATAAGCTTTCAATTATGACCTTAAAAATCACATTAAGCACTTACAATCGCTTTCCTTGGCATCCAAGCACTTCCCAGCAGTAATTATTTTCAAGATTAGCATTCTTATCTTTGCATTTTCAAAGCACAATGCAGTATTTCATATTTTTTTGACAAGGCTATAAAGTAAGTCTGCATTATCTTGAATTTACAACTGAGAAGGATTAAAAAAAGGAAATAGATTAAGCATATACAATAAGTCAATGACTGACTGAAAACACAATTTTTTTTCATTTTTTAGTTTTTAGATCACAAAATTACAAGTATTCAAACCATTTAAAATTTTTAATACATTCCCCCATTAAATCACTGTTCTGGAAATCTCTATAGAGATTGGTTGGTTCATTAACTCTCCTCTGGCAATAGAGGACACCTTGCAAATGTTACAACTGTGTTCGTTTCAGAGAACAAACACTTTAATTGGGTTTTGAAAGATTGGGAATGCTTTCTTACATTCATATAACCACTCACATTTAGGAAACCTTTAAGGCATTCAAAGAAAGGGGTTATAAACCCAGATGGGATCTCAGGTGTGCTTACAGTAACATAAACCTGTAACACCACCAGTGAAGAAAATAAAGACAACACACTATGATTTCTCAGAGAACAGCACATTTCCATGGTAATTTTCATCTGCAGAAATTAAATTACAATACTTTGTTTTCAAAGTGAAAAATATTTCCCTAGTAAAATTCCATACAAATTTAATTTTCTTTATGGTTCCACTTCTTTTTAAGGCTTGTTTTTTAGCTACCTCAAGTAAACCTAGCCTGTATCATTAAAGTAAACCATAATTCCAATTCTCTACTTTGAACAGTACTCCATATATTAAGATTTCTAAAAGTAGCATTTTAAAATAGAAATATTTTATGTTTATGCACATTGACAACTCTATGCCCCATAAAACATTAAAGTATTTAATATTAAGACCATGCTTATACATCTTGCTAGTTATTTTATTATGATCAAGTTGACAATTCAAATAGCTTAACAAATAACCAGAATTTGAACTCCTGAAAACCCACTATTAAACACAATTATTTTCTATTTAAATTCTGTCCAATATGCTTCAATTTCACATTTAAAGCAAAGTAAGAAGTCGTATCTTCAAAATATATTCATGAAAAAGGTGCCATCAGTTAAAGTACCACACTCTTATCAGATTTAACCATATGACAGCTCACATCTGCTTAATACAATTTTATCACTTTTAACTCTAAACACTTTGTGTTCTTAAGATTCAGACTGCATTCAATTGGAAACAATTACAAAAATTGATAATCAGTACAATAGACATGTAAGGATTATTGTCATTAGGAATGTAAATTGGCCATCTTGGAGTTTGATTTGGCAGTAATTAACAAAATTATACACACACACACACACACACACACACACACACAAGCAAACATAAATGAGTAAAGAGATACACTCGAAGGTCACCACAACATTGAAATAGTGGAAATGAAATAAACCTCTACAGGAAAAAGGTAACACAGAAGTCCTGAGGTTGCTTGCTTGCAAGGTTGGCCTGGGTCCTTGGGAGTCTGACTGGTGACCAGCTCCCTATGCAGCTGTTTAGCTTTCCCTAAAGACTCAAACCTGTGTACATGAGGCCATGAGGGAGCTGATGTGCTGCACAACCCTGAGCCACCTGACAGAGACTCTACTGAAGTTCTTAAGGTAAACTTGACTGTTTAAGTCACTCTGAAGTGGGGTTTTACTTCTGGCAATCAAAAGTCTCTTTGAATCTCCATTTCTATTGACTTACGTAAAATGGCCCTGATATTACAGGCCAGAGCCCTCTGTATTTTCATCCAGATGCATCACTGACTGACTGAATGTGGGCAAGGCACTTACGATTCCAAAGTAGTTTCTCCATTGTACAAGTGAAATAATACCTAGTATTTTATAAGAACTACTGTGAAGAAAAAATAGTGAATTTTCATGATCAGACAAGTTCTAGCAAATAATCTGGTATACAGTAGCCAACTATGTATCCATACCTCCAAGTGCCCCAACCCTAGAATATTCAAATCTCAGAAGCTCTGCTCAGAATGTCTACATTCCAAAAATGCCCCATCTATTATCAGAAACATCTGCACATCAATCAAGGCAAACAATATTGCTTAGTAGCTATGTGACAGCATACATTCAAATGAAGAAAAGTTTTATGTGGGTAGCATTAGCATTTTGATTTGAATAGATTACAGATATCACATATTTTCACACACAAGACATTTACAGAATTCCTAAATATACAATGCTGGAAAACAACATAAAGTGTAACCAACTGTTTAGACAGGATAAACCAGGCAGAAGAAATGTAGATGGTCTGCTACTGAGACCAATTCAACAACATGGCTCACGTAATTCCCATTAAATGTCTCAAATGAGAAATTAATGGAGAAAAACATTCACGAAGGCTTAGCATTTTTTTCTGTGGGTACCCATTATTCTACACCATTCTAGAATTTACATTACTACTCTTAAGATTTTATTAGAAACAATCAGTATTTAAACATTGTATGTCTACAATGTATTATATGTATATATATAGGGATGCACTTATATCTATACATACAAACATACATTACAAAAAGGTTGGGCCAAAGGTAACTTTATAACAAGTACCAAAGATTATTTGATTGCAGAAGTAGAACATGAGCTTCCTAAATTATTGATCACATAAATTACTCATCATGTAAGATTCATATATTAAAAAAACAAATCAATTAAGGCAAAAATTTTATTGCACTTAACCATAAGTCATAGTTAACATCACTAAAAATGATAAAAAATAAAATTTATCAAAAAAATCCATTATCAGACTATAGATATAAAATAACCATTGATCTGTAATAAACATTAGTATTTCAAGAATAAAAGATATTAAATACAATAGTTAGTATTACCAGAACTGTAGTAATACAGTATAATAACAGAAAAAGTTATAGGAAATAGTAATAATCTGAAAATTACAGGATTATTTCTATTTCATTCTAAATCCAAATTTTTTTCTATTCATGCAGATGTCATAAAAGAAAATGTCAAAATTAAATTTTGGAGTAAACTCTTATTCTAATTTGTTGTACTTTTATTCTAGAACCATATTAAGTATTGCCATTTCAAAGAAATAGCCTAGTTTCCCAGAAGAATTATTTTTAATACTGGCAATCTTCCTGTTCAATACACAAAATATAAATCTTTTCTTCTGTCAGAAAAAGTTCAAAATTAAGAACTCGATACCAGGCTCTTTGTTCTGCGCTTTCTTTTCCTCTTGGGTACAGTGAACTCTAAAGACATAAAATTAAGGTATTTGTTAGGTCTAAAAAAAATACATACTTGATAATAGACATTTCAACTATATAGATGTTTAACTTATATACACAGTAAGAATGTCTTCACAGGAAAGATCCAACAAGAAATCTTAAAGCAGACATATACATGATTTTTTTTTCTTCAAAATGACACTGCAGTTGAGAATTTACTCATGGAGAGCCTACTCATCCTAAATCCTACTTCTAAGAAGCTACTATGGCATTGTTTCATGTGGGCACGTCCTCCCCATAACTAGCACGGACCCAGCGTGCCAGATCTGAAAGCCATGAGGTCAGTGCCAAGAGAGGTAACGTAACTGAGATTTCTAGTTCGACTAAGCCTGAAAATGCAGCACAGACACTGGTACCAGGCATCTCTTTGGCTCCCATAGCAGACGCCACAGCCAATACTCAAATGTAAGTGCCTGTCCATCTAGAAACAGCTGTGAGCCTAACAATTAGATTAAAAATAAAATAATGGAAGATACAAAAACATGAAAATTGTAAAAGATGTAAAGAAATCTTCCCCATCAATGAAAAACAAAAGAAAAGGGACAGAAAAGGCACAAGAGAAGACAAGAAAAAATTGAAAAGGAAAGGAAAACGGATTCTTAGAAGGGAGCGCAGCCAGGCCAGTGAGCGCCAGGCCAGAGAACACACCATCCATCCAGGCACAGCAGGGCAGGGGCCTGGGAGAGACTCTTTAAAACTAATGAAATACCAAATGTGTTTGAAGAGTCAAGAGATTTATACAACTGAGGAATAATCTGGGGATAAGTTAGTGACAAGAACATGGAAAAAAATTGGCAGTAAGGCCAAAATAAAAATAATCATTAGCTATTAAAGAAAACAGTAAATGTACAGATAGTACAGTAAATGGTTCTGTAGTCGATGTTTTGTGTTGCAAATGCTGATTACTGGTCTAACTAAAATGATGATTATATCTGGAAGGCAGGAGATGAGAAGTAGAGAAGTACATAACTGCCTGTGATGGGAAGTAAAGGGTATATTAAAAAGAACTAAATCCTTTCCTTCGTAAGTGGGAGGTCAACAGATAAACCAGAGAACTGAATATGGAGTAGCAGTGATAGAAAAATGAGATGTGAAGGTAAACACCAAAATAATTAGTAAAGGTTAAAAGCAGTTGTCCCTAGGGAGTAAGAAATGGGAGTCACAGTCAAAAGACTGTGGTTCCTTATAATGAGCATTAAAAAATTTGAAATATTAAATCATATATAATTATGACTTAATGAAAATCAAATCTTTAAAATTTACCAGCTGACATATTTTGGAATGATATCTGCCAGGTAGCCATAAAGGTGGATATTTGTGTTTTAGTTGTTTACTCATATTATACTCACCAACTAAAATCTAAAATTCTAGTCTAGAACCAAACACAAAACTGAAAAGTAGCTTTATTTGCTGTCATAAGCAAATAAGCACTCGGATTTCTGAAGGAACAATAAATATTCCCCTTTGATTGTCTGACATTTGGCTTTAGTATGCTTCTGTAGCACCCTATTTCTCTTTTTACCATCATGTACTGAGTTGGTTTTCTCCCTGGCACAAACTAGTGTGATTCATTCAACAAATATCTACTTGGGTCCCCTATGGGCCAGTTACTGTACTCAGATCTGTGATAAAAATTAAAATGATTCTTATATTCCTGTAACATGTAGCTTAATATCCCTGTACATATCTAAACGCTTGAAACCCCACAAGCCCTCAATATACACTTACTAAATACAGAACCAAAACGAAAAAGAAATCACTAGGCATATTCTTAAGATATACTACATTCATAATCATTTATGGGTTCCCAATTATCAAGTCTAACCTGCTATAAATATATTTTCTGTACTATTATAATTATTACTAAAGATAATATTTATATTGCTACAAATTATGAAAATCACAACAATGAAAGGTCTATTTACTTTAATTCATTTTGTGCAATTTACCACTACTTAGAGGTAAACTGTGTTTTAGTTGTTTTCATAGGTGAAAATTTTACACTTATTTGAAAATAACTATTTTTAACAATAAAATCTTTCAAAGTTAGATGCAGAAACTGGTGTTTTGTGAACCTTGTCTTTTGTCAAAAATACTTTCTAGACATCGTCTTGATTAGAGATGCTTACTAATATTTTCCCTATCCGTTACCTCTCACCTCCACCAACCCTTGCCTTCCAGATTCATCTATTTATTGTATTATCACTTACATGTAAGTGCTAAGGTTGACAGTATGATTAATACTAAAATTCTACCAATGTGCCAAAAAATAAAACATCACAAAAAACATAGTCAAACATCATGGTCTTAATGTTATACAGCCTTACTTTTCCTTGAGTCGTTTGACAAAATTTTATCTGTACCCGATTCACTAAAACTTTCATTCTCCTCTTCCTCTTCTGTGATTACAGGCATACTCAGACTTAAAGATTTGTCTTCTTTAGATACATTCTGTATGTCATCTGGAAATAATTAAAAAATGATTTTACGCGAAAATATAGAATATTAAACTTCGAGAAAAAATTTATTCAAATAGTGTCATTATTACATGAAAAACAAAAATATTGAAACTGAAAACTAAAATTATAGTGGTAAAGTGAAATATGAATTTTAAAATAAATAATAATGAATAAAATATGAATTTTAAGAAAATAAAACAGAAGAAAAGAGAAGAAACAAAACTTGACACACAGATACAGATATCTTACTCAGTATTTATCATGCACAGTACAAGTTAAATCAACAGGCAATAATCATTTACTTCAACTTTATTAAATAATCAAATGTAATTTTAAGTTCAGTACCCTTGTTTTTAAATGAAAACATATTCTCTTTACCATTACATAATTTCCACAAGCTATATTATTTCTCTAGTTATAATATGCCATTGACTTGTCAATTTCCAAAACATTGGCGGTCTTCTACATCAACCTTCTGTTGCCTGAAGAACCAAATGCATCAGGTCTCACTGAGCATATACTTCCCATATCTCAACAGCAGCCCCTTTATTGCTTATGCTTCTTCTCCACAACACTTTTCTCTTATTATGTTCTCCACCACACTTTTACTACTAATATGTTATATGTTCATTTGTTTCTTTATAGTTCACCTCCTGCTAGAATATAGGCCTTAGAATGAAGATTTTGGGGCCTCCCTGGTGGTGCAGCGGTTAAGCGCTGAGCGGTGAAGCTGTCGGTAGTGCTACATAAGTTCCACCCTGGCCGGGGAGTTTCCCACATGGCACTGCAGACCTCTCTCCTGCCTCGCCTTCTGCTCCCCTCAGCAGTGTATTTCCAACAATCTGCCTGTTCTGCTCCCCACTCTGTCTCTGGTGAACCCTCTTGCTGCCCCACACCTCTGGCCTGTACCCCAGCTTGTATGCATAAATAAATAAATAAATCTTAAAAAAAAAAAAAAAGAATGAAGATTTTGGTTTGTTTAAATCGGTGCATCCCCAGCTCTTACAAAAGTGCCGAGCACATAGTAGGGCCTCAATAAAAATTTATTCAATAATTAAAAGTGGATTCAACTATTTTATAAAACAATATTTATCACAGAGTACTTATGTTAACAAGCATCTGTCAGCACAGGAAGACACTAAATGAAAATGAGTAAGTTTTCTGCTCTCAACAAATGTATGCTACGATCTTAATGGGTGTGCAAAGTTTAAGGCATGAAAAGGTTGCTATAAGATGGAGCTGAGTAAACTGTAGCAATGATCTTCCACTTTAAACACCATTCAAACATAACAGAATACCAATTTCCCATTAAAATAGAAGTTTTTTTACCTGCAAGTCCACGTATTCCAAGGATTTTTTAATATTATTTTCAAGATGACAGATGATATTTTAGAACACATCTTTCCATATTTAATCACATTTTTTAGACTTCAAATCTCTAAAATTTTTCAGTTGGTCACAAAACTATAATCAGTACAATCTATCCAAAATTACTAACATTGCTCATTCATACAAATTATTCATGATTTTTTTTAAAAGACATATCTACAACCTAACAAGATCTGTCCAACAGTATCAAGGGTAGGATTTCTTTTTTTTGGTATAGAAGAACTGGGCTGTAAGCCAGAGGTGTGTGGGGTGGGGTGGTGGTGAAAGGATTCACCAGAGCAGAATAGGAGAGCAGAACAGGCAGATTTACTGAAATACACTCTAAAGGAGCAGCGGGCAAGACAGGAAAGGTCTGCTGTGCCATTTGAATTCCCTCCCTGGCCAGGGATTGAATTCAGGCTGTAGAGGTGGCAGCACTGAGACATAACCTCTAGGCCACCACAGAGGCCCTCAAAGATAGGATTTCTGCGTCAAAAACTGACAGTTGAGAAATAACATTTCATTTAGTCACATGATGATTAATTACAATTTAGAGATCTATTTCTACATTAAATAAGTTTTTTAAAATAAAGCAATATTCTTTAAAAGGTCTTAAAAACAAATGCAAAGGCACACAGTCAGAACACTTAAAATTGGGTACCCCAAAACTTCAGAAAGTTAACCTTTAAGTCTACATACTAAATAAAGCTCATGAACCTCAGTCACAGGCTATGCTGCTCAGACCTTTATTTAGAACCCAATTATATTTATTTTACATAAAACTGAAATGAATGGCCAACTAGGTTCCTAAACCATTACAGTTAAGAAGCAGAAAAAAGGCAAAAAACTTGCTATAAGTGACCTCCCTGGTGGCGCAGCGGTTAAGCATTGTACTGTGGAGCTATTGGCAGAGGCGACACGAGGTCGACGCCAAGCCAGGGAGATTCCCACATGGCGCAGCAGACCTCTCCTGACTCTCCTGCTGCTCCCCTCAGCAGTGTATTTCCATCGATCTGTCTGTTTTGCTCCCCACTTTGTCTTTGGTGAACCCTCTCGCCACCCCACGCCTCTGGCCTGTACCCCAGCTTATATCCATAAATAAATAAATCTTAAAAAAAAAAACTTGCTATAAGCCTGCACACTGAGAACAAAAAGAAGATATCTACTACAAACGAAGCAACAAAAAAACGATTTTAAAAAAGGACATATGGGGGCCTACCCGGTGGCGCAGCGGTTAAGCGCTAAGCTTTGGAGCTGTCGGCAGCAGCGACGCGAGTTCGACACCTGGCCAGGGAGAATCCCACATGGCGCGGCAGACCTCTCCTGCCTCGCCTGCTGCTCCCCTCAGCAGTGTATTTCTGATCTGCCTGTTCTGCTCCCCGCTCTGTCTCTGGTGAACCCTCTCGCTGCCCCACGCCTCTGGCCTGTACCCCAGCTTGTATGTATAAATAAAAAAAAATCTATAAAAAAAATAAATAAAATTAAAAAATAAAAAAGGACATATGAACTAACAAAATACTGAAGCATAAAACTATGTTATAAAGATAAATTGATCTATCTCCTTACAGTATTTCTTGATGGGATCATTAAATTATAAAACTCAGTCAAATAATAAGCTCATGATGATAACCCTGAGTCATACGGAGAAAATTAAGTTATGTTCAGGATACACTGTTACAGAAAATGGGAGAGTACAAATTACATTTCAGTACTTTTTTTAATTCAAAAAATGATAAATGTACATTGTACAAAAAAAGAAACACATAAACAACGTAGCATGTTTTAGAAAGACATTAACCCAAACAATTATATTTTCAAAAAGTTTAATTTGACATTTAAATCGTTCACCTCAATTATCCAATTATCCCTAAAGGGTGCCATGGAGATAGTTTCACTGTGCTCATATATAATCATGTGGGATGCATTTATCAGTAACAGACCATTGCTCAATCTCAAAACAAATGACTATTAGATGTGCAGCTAGAACACGAAGAATAGACTTAAGTGCATGTCTTGAGTTTCAGATCGACGTATTTCCCTGAGAAGCAGTACAGGATAGCAGCTAAAATTTCAGCCTAGAATTCAGATAATCATTCAAGTCTCAGCTCGATACATCAGCTAAGTGATCTCGGACAGCAGGAAAAATCTTTGGCAGATACCGTTACATAAAAAACAGCTGCTGTCTTCACCATTTTATCATCATTACCATCACCGATGTTCTTCCAGACATGGGTGTGTTATATTAACAGGTATAGTTGAAGTTTAAAGTTAGTTGTAAAGTTAAATACAAGCTTAGATAAATCCAGTCAATACACTAAGCACCTATTTATGTGCTGGACAGCTATGACAGAAATTGAGCCTAGAGAGGTAAAATCCTTCCCCCAAATGAAGACTTCATCTTGTGACCCTTATTTCTGTTAAAAGCACCAGTACTCTCCTAGTTGCTCAGGCATCAAACATCCTTGTTTCATCCCCCCCCATCAGCCTCTGTAGACAGACACAGACTGGCTCTCATATCTGTTGGTCAGTTTGTCAAATTCCTACAAACACTTGGGCCAAACAAGCACTGCTCCTACATAGCCTTACACTTAGGGTTCCTCCTCCAGTTCGTTCCCACCTACCTACTACTGCTCCCAGACTGATTTCCTCAGAGAAAACTAACAATGTCACATTTTATTTCTCAGAGGTCTCAGAAGAATTTTCTGCCTTCCAAAGTCTAAACTTCTTGGTTCTACATTTAAGCCTGGTAAGTATAATCCTCCCTTTATTTTTTCTACATTTTTAACAATAACTCTCACATCCTTTATATTCCAGCTAAAATGGACCCCACACTGTACTTCCAACTACCTTGCTTTTTTTTTCATGC
Source organism: Scalopus aquaticus (assembly GCA_004024925.1). Taxonomy (NCBI): domain Eukaryota; kingdom Metazoa; phylum Chordata; class Mammalia; order Eulipotyphla; family Talpidae; genus Scalopus; species Scalopus aquaticus. The sequence continues at coordinate 76,037 of PVIJ01004345.1, read as the reverse complement.
CAATTCCTCTATTTGTCTTAGTCTGTAAAATTACCGCTACATCTATTTTTTTTAAATACTTTGATTTCTTCATGATAACTAATGTTATTTACATGGTTAACAATTAAAATTCAAACATTGCAGAAATTTATGAACTCTGGAATTTCTCATGATCCCATTTCTGAAAATCAACTACTGCTAATATTTAATATGCTTTTAGATTTTATTAATGATATACTATAGCTGTGTCTACAAATATATTTTTATTAATAGAAATAGAATCACACTCTACTTTAAAAAGACTTTTTCACTAAGTGATGTATCAACATAGTTGGAACTTTTTTTCATGTCAATACATAGAGAACTCTTCCCAGTTTCCTAATAACTGCAAAATATTCCTTCATATACACTGACAACAATTTTATGTACCCAGATTTCTGATGTTATACATTTGAGTTGTTTATAGACTTGGTCATTTCAAATAATCCTGCAAAGAATATCGAGGATTTCTGTCACTTATAAAGGATAATATCCTAGAAATTGAATTGCCAAGTAAATAAGATGTACATTTAAAATTTTGACAGAAAATTCCAAATTGCTCTCTGAATAGGATGTGTCAATTTACACTCCCACTTAAATTCAGATTTTATCGCCTACATTTTCACTATCAATAGGTATTCGGTTTTCTTTAACCTTTGCTAATCTAGTAAATTATATAAAAATCATGTTTTAAGTAACATTTCTTCAGTAATTCATTAAATTAAATATTTCTTCATATGCAAGTTGACTGAATTTTATTTGTGAGTTGCTGGTTTGTGTCCAAAACCCATGTTTCTACTGGGTTTTCTTACTAATTTATAAGAGCTCTTCTAAAATTAGAAGTTTTTAACATTGTATGTACTGCAAATGGTTTTGCAAGATCTTCTGCATTTTACAGAATATAAAGTTCCTCTTTTTGAAAAAAACTATGAAATTGAAAATACCTTTCAACTTTAAGAATGTGAACTTTTGATTAGAGAAACTATGAAGTAAGCACTTGGATCTGTATTCAGGTATAACATAATAAATTAGCTCTGCTTTAGAGTATTTACAATATCTACGCCACAAAGTTGATTAACTGGAATAACTGAACTATGATCTAAGATCTAAATTCAGATTATATTTTATCATACTTTCATGGGTTAAATCCTCTGTGATACAATCAGGTAAATTCATTAACAATCCTCTACAGAGCTGGTCCTTCAAAGTTAATTTCAGAGTTTATGAATTATTTTAGGTAATTATATTAAGTAATCAAATATGACAAGTGCAGGAAGTGATAGTTCATAAACTATACCTTTCAAGTATTTAAGATAAAATGGAACTTCCATTTCTCTCCTATCTTGCATTTGCTCCTCCTTGTTCCTTGACCACTTTTTTTAAAAAAATCTGTTTTTCAGATGTCTGAGAAGACAGTTTAATCAACTTATCTTTCTGCTACATCTGCATAAAGTTGATTATCAGTAAGAAAAATGCCTGTGCAGGTTTCAAAAAAGTTAACATACCAGAAGGTTTTAAAATATAACTAAAATCAAACTAATCGGACTTTTCCTCAAATTCTCTGCTTTTGTTTTGGTTGTTAAGACTTGCTGAAGCATTGTTAACATAAAATAAATTCGCATTTTAATATGCACATCAAAGGGTTGAACCAATGCACAACTGGAATCAAAATACAGAACAGTTCTATCAGGCCAAAGATTTCCCTTGTGCCCAAACAGTCAACACCTTCCACCACCCACCAGTTCCTAACAATTATTGATGTGTTTTCTGTCCCTATAGATCTGCCTTTTCCATAATGTCTTACAAATGGAATCATATAGAATAAATGTAATTATGCAGTATGTAGCTTATTGTGTCTGTCTTCTTTGACTCAGCACAAATTCAAGTGAGACACATCCCTGTTATTACATGAATCGGTAGTTCCTATATTGCTGAGCAGTATACCCCAGTTTGTTTATTTAATGCCAGCTGAAGGTATTTATGCTGTTAGTAATTTTCCTCAATTATATTTTAAATAAAACCACTATAAACTTTTGTATACATATTTGTGTGATTATAAGTTCTTATTTCTCTTGGATAAATAACAAGTAGGACTGCTGGTCATACTGTAAATGTATGTTTAACTTTATTAGAAAGAGCCAACCAGTTTTCCAAGGTGAGTGTACCAGTCTGGATTTGTACCAGCAATGCATGAAGGTTCCAATTGTTCAGCATCCTTATCAGCTTTTGTTATTTGCATTTTGTGGGGTTTTTTTTGGTTTTTGTGGCCATTCTGATGGGAGGCCATTGTGGTTTTAATTTGCATTTTCCCAATAAATAAAATGTTGGGTGTGTTTATTTGCCATCCACATATTTTCTTTCAAGTATCCATTCAGGTTTTTTACCCACTGCATAACTGAGTTATTATTACTGAGTTTTGAGAGTAGTCTGTATATTCTAGATGTAAAAACTTTTATCAGGTTTGCATTCTGCAAATATTTTTCCCAGACTATGCTTGACTTTTCATTTTAACAAAGTTTTCCAAATAATTTTGAGAAAGACCAATTTATCAACTATTTTTCTTTCATGGGTTGTGGTTTTTCTGTCTTATTTTTTAAAATCTTTGCCCAAATCAAGATCATATTTTCTGCTTTCCTCTACAAGTCTTATAATTTCAGGTTTCATAACTAGGTCTATGATCCATTCTGAATTTTTTTTTTTTTTGTATATTATGTGAAACATGAGTTGAGGATCTGTTTTCTGTATGTGGATACAAAAATGTATCAGCAACATTTATCGAAGGTATCCTTTCTCCACTACATTGCCTTTGAATCTTTGTGGAAAATTAAAATCGACCATATATATGCATCTATTTTTAGACTCTATTCTTTTCCACTGATTTACAAGTCTATCTTTTCCACTGTCTTGATTTCTGAAGCTTTGTAATTATTTTTCAAAACTATTTTGGCTACTCTATTTTCTTTGCATTTCCCTATTAGGAATGAACTTGTCCATTTAAAACACAATAAACCTCTTAGTTGTTTTTTTTTTTTTTTTTTTTTTGGATTGCATTTAAAGTATAAAACAATGGAATTACCTAACAACCTATCAGTTTTGGATCTTCCAATCCAGGAATCCATTTGTTTAAATCATCTTTGATTTCTTTCATCATTGTTTTGTAGTTTTAGCAGACAGATCCCAATAATATTTTGTTACCTACATGCTGAAGTAATTTGTGGGTTTGGTGTTACTGCACTTAAAAAACATTTCAATTTCTAATTTTTCATTGTCAGTATAGAGAAATACTAACCCTGTATGTAGTAATCGTGTTTAAACTCATTTATTCATTGTGATAGATAGTATCTTTGAGATTTTCTGTGTAAAAATGTCTTTAATGCTGTTTTAATTTGCAAACAGACACAGAATTATTTCTTTCTTACCAATCTAACTGTCTCTTATTTCCTATTATACCAGCTAACACCACCAATATATGGAGAAATAGGTGCCAGGAGAGCAGGCATCCTTGTTTTGTTCCCAATAGCAGTGGGAAAGCATTAATTCGCCACAGAAGTTCTTTCTCAGTTGAGGAAATTCCTTTCTAATCCCAATTGGCTCAGAGTTTTTGTCATGAATAGATGCTAAATTTTGTCAAATATTTTGTTTACATATTTTGAGATAATTACATATAATTTTTCTCCTTTATTCTGCTATTATGGTGAATCATACTGATTTATTTTCTAAACCAGTCAACCTAATATTCCTGGGATAAACCCTACTTTGTCATAATAATTATCCTTCAAACATATTTTTGGATTCAATTTCTTAATATTTTGTAAGGATTTTTACATTTATGGTCATGAGGAATATTGGTCTTGAGTTTTCTTTTCTTGTACTGTCAATAAGCTAGAAAGTGTTCCCTCTTGTGTTTTCTGAAAGAACAGAACTGTCATTAATTTCTTATACATTTGCTAGAATTCCCAATAGAGTCATCTGGGAATTTAATTTATTTAGTAAACATAGCACTATTCAGATTTTGTTTCTTCTTACACTACTTTTAGAAATTCGTGTCTTTTTAAGAAATGTATTTTACTTAAGCTATCTAATAACTGGCATAAATTATTCTTAATTTTTCCTTAATATCAATAATTTCTATAAGGTGTATAGTGGTATCCCTAAGCTTATGAAATTTTGTCCCTTTCTTTCAGTAAATTCTCTTTAGGGTATTTTTTAGGCTTAAAATCAGTTATTTGCAAATCATGATGATTGTGTATCATTTCTTTTTGAAATCATATTATACCTCAATCTATTAATTACCTGACCACCATTTTCAAGAGCAATGGCAAGTAAGATTGTGATACTTCTATGTATTACCACCAAACATGATGTGGTTTTTGGTCTAATAACCTACATATACATTATAAAATTAAAGATAAAACCATCTTTTTCTCCTATCTGAAGCAGGGACTGACAAACTATTGTCCCAGACAAATCTGGCACACCACCTGTTTCTATAAATACAATTTTACTAAATGTTTTCTCTGTGGCTAGTTTCACCTCATAGTGGCAGAGCTGAATAGCTGTCACAGAAACTCCAAGGCTGGGCCTCCCCGGTGGCCTAGGGGCTAAGTCTCAGCACTTCCACTGCAATGGCCTGAGTTCAATCCCAGCCAGGCAGCTAACCTACATAGCACAGCAGACCTCTCCTGTCTTGCCCACTGCACAGTAGATCTACCTGTTCTGCTCTCCACTCTGTCTTTGGTGAATCCTTTCACCCCTTGCACCTTTGGCCTATACCCCAGTTCTCCTATCCAAAAATAAATAAAAATCTTTTAAGGAAACCACAAGGCTCATAAAGCCTAAAATACATATGATCTGGTCCTTTATAGTAACAGTCTGCTGACTCCCTAATACAGAAGATTTTACTTTTTTCAAGATTGAATGCTGGATTTTACCAAATGTCTGCTTTGATAACTAATAAAATGAATTCATGCCTCCCCTTAATCTGTTTACATGGCAAATTATATTCAGAGATTCCTAGCTTCCTCATCCTTGCATCCTGGAACAAGTGCACTTAGTCAAGCAATTCTGTGTCTGGGATCTTTATTTATATATATAATTTAGGATTTATTCCATTAACACCTCTAAATGAGACTGGTCCTACAGTTCTCTTCACAGTGTCAGCTAGCTTTGTAAAAGCAATTGGACAATTCCTTTGAAGTATTTCAAGACTATCTTTAACAAAGTATCTCCTCTAAATTCTCAGTGTGCTTCAAGTAACTGTTAAAGTGTATAATCGTAACTGTAAAATATTAAAGGTATTTAAATTCAGTTCTTCCTCTTCTATATCAATATAGAAAAAACAAGTTAAAAGTCCGTAATATATCTTCATATACCACTACAGCAGCCAAGTGTCTGTTTTATATTAGGCATTAATATTTACTCTTGTTTCTAAATCTCATTTATCCCCCTGAGCCTGCTAATCACATTTCTACTTTATGACAGTGAATATATACTATCTGTATAATTTTTTTTAATTATACATTTAAAGGTCATTTCTTTAAGAACCAAATGCCATATAGTTTTGACAGATACACTATTCAAAAGAAAGGCAGGTGCAACTTAATTAGTGTAGCTAATGGGAAATATGATTCATAGAATGTATTATTTATACTTTTTTGTACATACAAGCTGGACTCACACACAAAAATTACTAATAAAATTTGCTATGAGGAATTCTAGCCTGACTCAGTAACTACTTCGCTGTATCACTTTTGGACAGGTTATGTAATCTGTATGGGTCTAATCTCATCATCTATGAAGTGATGAATATGATACAACACCTAGGGACCTTTTCATCTATAAATCCCAATAATTTAAGATAATTTATTTTTAATATTAAATCTCACTACATTGGGCCTCCCCGGTGGCGCAGCGGTTGAGCGCTGCGCTGTGGAGCAGTCGGCAGCGGTGACCTGAGTTCGACGCCCGGCCGGGGAGAATCCCACATGGTGCGGCAGACCTCTCCTGCCTCGCCCGCTGCTCCCCTCAGCAGTGTATTTCTGATCTGCCTGTTCTGCTCCCCAATCTGTCTCTGGTGAACCCTCTCGCCGCCCCACGCCTCTGGCCTGTACCCCAGCATGTATGTATAAATAAAATAAAATCATAAAAAAAAATTTAATAAATCTCACTACATTCACCATCAAACAATATACAGTCCTTTTTAATAAAAATGAAATGGTAATGGGAGTTGTAAGTTAGATCTATATTCTCTCACTGCATCTCTAAGACTTTTAAAAGTTACCTCTGGAAGACATCTTTCTTCCTGCTGATTTCAGTGATTCTTTATTTCTTTTTTTCCTAGTTGCTTTAATTTGTCCTTGACCAGATGCAGAATCAGAGTCAGAGGAATCAAGTTTGACTTGACGATGCCTTCTTGACTTAGATGCCTTAAGAGTTAGAAATCCAGTTAACCACAATGAACCACAAAATGAATCCAACTGACAGATAATTTAGGGAAAAAAAAGACAATCAAGATAAAGAAAGGTTTACAGAAAAATACTTGTCCTAAAATGCTGTTCCATGATAGTGGTTTGCTTAATGCATGTCTTATGCATACCCTCTCTTATCTTTGTCACAACCACCACCAAAAAAAAAAAAAAAAAAAAAAAAAAAAAAAAAAAAAAAAAAAAAAAAAAAAAAAAAAAAGAAAAAAAAAAAAAAAA
>PVIJ01004345.1:0-69218 GCA_004024925.1 Scalopus aquaticus | reverse complement strand
GAATGAAAGCAGGAAAGTAAAATAAGAAAGTTTCAAGCAAGACATGAAAAATATTATCAAAGAAACAATGCAATAATTCCCTCAGTAATGAAGATTATCATGTTGAAAGGATGTTCACTATGAGAGCCCCGGACAATGGCTGAAAAAAGACCTACAGCAAATAACTTGATCGTGAAAGTTTAGAACTCCAGAGATAAAGAAAAAGACCCTAAACCCTTTCAAAATTGGGACTATTAGAACATGGAAGATATTAAAGAACAAGGGCATCAAAAGTCCAGGTAAATACCAGGGAAAAAAAATAAGTTAAGATGATTGCCTCTGGAGACTAGGAACGCAGGGGTGGGAAGGGTGGAGTAAGGGACTGCGTGTTTATATAACCTACAAAGTGTTACTGGGTTTCCTTAACTATGCACTTTGAGGAAAAGCAAAGTTTAATTTGAAAGCATTGAGTTCAATTCCAAATTACCTTATTAAAGAAATAACTTACCTGAACAACAACTGAAAAGGCCTTTGACTTTATTTTTGCTAATGATTCTGCCCTTTCACATCTCTGGAAGTAAAATGAAAAGGAAGGGGAAAAAGTTAAAACACATAAACATTCAGTGAGGCGATGAATCCCCACGTACCTATTTATCAGAAATAAGATTTGAGACAGAAGGAATGAAAGAAACTAACATTCACTGGACCCATATTGAGTACAGGTACATACACCACATGTCCCCAGCAGGTGCCAGGATACTTCCCCCATACCTACTGGCTGTTCTCACTCAGAATTTAAAGAATATGAACAAAAAGCCTTGATGATCAGGCCATTTCCTCCTTAGGTGCCTACACCCATTACATCATCCACAAAGATGGACAGAAGTGAGAAGCAGTAAATAGAAGCTTGGGCTCCACAAAGGTCAACAAGTAGTAAGAAAAACAAATTAGAAAAGCCTTACTCTGCCCCTGCAAGGGCTAAGGCACTTTCCATCATCCTTTCCTTTCCCTGCTAAACACTGTTAACACTCATACCCAGTCTGTGCCTGATGTGGACTTTCACAAGGCTACCAGTAAAGCATGTTTCAGAACTTTCTGATATTATGATAATACTGACCAAGACTCACAAAGCTTAACATGTAAAATCACAGCCATACATAAAATGAAGAGAAATTAATCAAACTATAACCCCCTAAGCAATCAAAAGCAAATTTTTCTGACCTCTGATTTTTGGGAATTCCTATCCTTCTTTTCTTCTCCATCTTTAACCCTTGATTTTAAGGAAGGATTCTGAAAGAGCAAAAAAAGTTATATTTATCTATACACACACACAATTACACAATTACAACTCTAAGTAAAGATTAACTACGAATCAACTACAGGACAATGAGAATCATTTACTTTTAATCACTAAAAAACTGACAGATTGTTTGAAGTTAGTGCTGTTCACCACCTGACATTATTACGATCACAGCTAGGTTTCAGAATAGTACCAACTAATGATGGATAACATGCATTTTATGTAGTAGTAAGAAAATTAGCTTATTCTCCTTTTCTTTAGGCTTTTGGAGACCTGAATAGTAATGTTTATTAAAAAGCATTTGTTTATTAAAAGACAGCACTCTGCCTAATGAATACATGGGCTATTTGTGAGGCCCACTTGTAGCACCCCAATATTCTAAAATGTACTATCTCACAATAAAATAAATATGGGTATAGGAAGCAAATTAGTTCCTTCTTTACCATCATCTCCTCACTTTCTTTATTTTCTAAAATTAAGTTCTCTTTAAATTTTTTTTAAAGATTTAGTTTATTTATTTATGCATTCAAGAACTGGAGTGTAGGCCAGAGATGTGGGGGGTGAGAGGATTCACCAGCGATAAGAGTGGGGAGTAGAACAGGCAGATCTACTGAAATACACTGCTAAGGGGAGCAGCAGCAGGCAAGACAAGAGAGGCCTGCTGTGCCATGTGGGATAGAACTCAGGCCATAGTGGCTAGAAATAGCTTGATAGTGCTGAGACTTTAACCCCTGCACCACCAGGGAGGCCCCTAAAATTAGGTTTTAAATCAGCTCCCTTTATATAATGAAAAGTCACAAAGTAGCAACACATCTTTCAGAAAGACAAAATGTAAGATAATAATATCTATCTGGCATTTTCAGAAACACAGACATATTATCAGACACATTATAAGTAATCAGAAAAATGCCTATTTTTCACCAGAAGTATTTACTAAATTAGGTGGCAAATTTAGCAAGGTAAATTTAGCCTTTAGGTTTCCAGAATAAAAAAGGCTAATGTAGAATACAGGCATATCTAGCAACAATATTTGAATGAGAAAACTAATCTGAAGATCTGTTTTGATGAAATGTGTAAGTCTGTGAACTAGTCAAGTTGAGCATGCGGTGAACAGAGAAGCAAATGCCCTGTCACACGGGGGAAGCCACTTCCCCTGCTGCTGTTGCCATGAAGCGAAAGCGAGACCAGTGGCAGCAGACCTCTGATTTTAAAAGCAGCTGAACATAGCTGCACTTTTAAGTGAAGTCCACAAATAATTAAATGTTAAATTAAGTCAAATTCTTAAAACAATGTTATGATCAACACCGAGTTAAATGAAACAGATCTATATGCAGGCCTTGGCCCTGAGACTGCCAGGGTGCAACCTATAGAAAATGCTGATATAGAAAATGCTGATATAGAAAATGTCATAAAGATTCTAACTCTGTGGTACACCAAAATTTTTTATTACCCTAATTACATAAAATATATATGAATATAATTATGTTATGTAATTATTAGTTGCTTAATTACATCTATTTTGTAACTACATGTAAAATCAATTCATAAAGTTAAATAACATTACATACTAAGTAGCAAGGTCAGAACTGGATTCACATATAACACAAATCAAAGGTGAGATACTGATCACATACTTTTCTGTCTTTGTGCCATTGCTGATGCTCCAAAACTATGTTCTTGATATTGTCAAAAAAATCGTCCTTTATCAAACTGAGGGCTTTGTCTGGATTGGATTTATCAGCTGAAATTATATGTTTCATGTTCTGATAATGATCGTGAACATTCAGCATTTCCTAAAAGTGAAAAGAAGAATCCTTTATTTCAAGTTTTGAGGAGAAACATAAAGGCAAAACAAAATAAAATCACCTTCCAAAGTAAATGAGTTGATAAGGAATAACATGCTACAGTATCTTGAAATAATACAATAGTAACTTTATTTGTTAACTTTAGTAACTTTATTAATAATACAACAGTAACTTTAATAATAACTTTCCAGAGGTATGAATTATTTTGAGTCCAATTCAACAAACATCAACTAATATACACTGTATGGAGAGACAGTGAGGGAAGACTAATCAATACAGGATTGTAATCCAGGATATAACAAAAATTAATGTAGTATATCATATCATTAAATATCAAATAATTAGGATTACAAATAACTAGGATCACATTTTTATTTCATATTGTCACATCAAAAATATTTACACACTTCCTGATACTCAGCTGAAAATTTCTATAAAATGACTCCATTTATCCTCACAGAGATGTGCTGCCTTTTACAAGTCCTAAAGCCCATCTGCTATTGCTCATACACTTCATGACTGCTTCAGTGATAAGATTCAGGATTAAATGAAATTGAGAGTGACTTATGACATCTTTGAGGTATCATTCACACAATGGGACCTTCATCCCCCAGAAACCCCTAGGTAAAGGCCAGTTCTATCAGATAAGGAAAGAGCACACTGCAGGCAGACTTAAGAAACCATACAAAACCAGCATTGGGTCTTAGTGTGAAGGTCAGCAGAAAGCTACCGACACACCTGTTACAGATTGTCCCAAATCTTCCCAGATCGTCCCAGCAACACCTGAGTCAGGCCTAAATTAGGCTTCTCAACTAATTTCTAGTGGATTTCGATGGAATCAACTAACATGTGTCCAAGGAATCAAAAAAGGCTAAGTAATGGTGCATGCTCACACATGCAGGACCTTCAAAGGCGGAAGAGTATCCAGACATGGGGAGCACCTAACTTTTTAGTTTATTATTGTAGTGCCAGCAAGGCACAGGCAGGCTCCTCATGATCTGGGCAAGACAGGTAAAGGAGGAGTCCCGGAGCCCTCGGCGGCTTTTCCAGGCTTTTAATTATCTTTTTGCATTATTTGTAGGAAGGCAACCAGGTACAGGGCAAGCCGGGGGGCCCCCTTGCCTGCCCTGTCCCTAGTTGCCTCACTGCAAGAAACCATTAAAAAGCTAAAAAGCCACTGAGGGCTCCAGAACTCCTTCCCTTAAGACCCATCTGTGCAGCTCCATAGACAACCTGTGCTCCCAGTGCCACCCTGGTGTCTTTCCTGACTACAAGTAGCACAAAGGTGGAATTAGAAATCAGATGTTTCAATCTATCAGTCAGATGAATCAGCTGATTCAATATCCAATTCCCTTCATTTTATTAACCACAAACCTAGAACTAGTAAGTGGTAGAATCATCGTCAAAATTCAGGTCTGCTGATGGCAACTTAAAAGCATCTTCAGGCAGTAAAAGAAAAGCAGAAAAGTATTAAATTTAAGGATTATCATTGAGAATGGGTCATAAGCTATGCTATAACTGGAGAAATAAGATCAAAGAGATATTGAGGGAAAAGCTCTCAAAGCGACCTGTAGCAAGCCAGAGTTCCTATATGAAGTCATATAGAATCCTATATGACTTCCCACAGACTACTCTATTCCTAGAAGCTTCCAGGAATAGACAACTCATGGTCTGGACTTTCTGGACCCTCTGAAATATAATGTAAATATATGCACTACACACATACATATAGATATATATATATATGTATGTTCTTTTGATATGTGATACATCATTGACAGAAGGCTGTAGTCCTTGAAAACAGTTTTGTTTTAACCTCAGAGTAATGCTTTTCTACCTGGTAAGAGTCTAAGTACATGTCACTACTTATCCATGTAAAACAAGATTTTTCTCAATACTAATACTGTACAACTCAAAATATGTAAGATGTTAAAGCTCTCTTAAGACTATATTCATAAATTCCTGACTTCAAATTTTCGTTTTATCAAAATACTCATTGTTTTCAATGGTTTTTAAATACACATTGTAAAAAGGATCTTAAATTGATAAATGCTGTTTAAAAAATAAATTAAAATAAAGTCACTGTAAAGTCTTGTTTTATGACCTGTCTAAAGTCAAATACAAATGATATTTTCAGTATTTGAGTCTAAATATCCTAAGTTAAAGTTCAGTCTTCTACATCTTTCTGTTTCTCATTGTGCTTAAAGATTTATTCCACAAATCTTAAAACATTTAGAATATATTATTTCTTATAATACTTGAGAGAAAATATTAGTATTCTGTGGTTGGTTAAAATCAGAAAAATTTTCAGTATTCAGCAAGTGACAGTTTAACTTTAACATATAGCCTGACAATAAGACAATTTTTATATTTCAAAAGCATAAAAGCATATTTACCTCTAGTACATCAGAAGTAATAAGTTTCATTACACGATCATTTGGATCTTTAAATTCTTCGGTAACTTCAGTTCGCTGAATTTTTTTCTTCATTCTATATGACAGCTATAAGATAATAAAAGTGTTTTAAAATTGATGCCTTTTAAAGGACATTTTTTAAGTGGTGAAATATAAACCAGCAGTAAAAATGGTATATCACTAAACAAAAGCAGCTCTAAGTGTATATTTATTAAATAATTCATTTTTGTAAATATTTATTTATGCATACAAGAACTGGGATGTAGGCCAAAGGTGTGGGGGGGTGAGAAGATTCACCAGAGACAGAGTGGGGAACAGAACAAGCGGATCTACTGAAATACACTGCTGAGGGGAGCAGTGGGCAAGACAGGAGAGGTCTGCTGTACCATATGGGTTATCTCTTGGCTGGGGATCAAACTCATGTTGCAGTGGCTGGCGATAGCTTGACAGTGCTGTGTCTTTAAACCCTGCATCACCAGGGAGGCCCCAAATAATCCATTTTTTAATGACTGCGATAACCCATAAGATGCCATAACATGTCATGAAAATTCAGGTAAGATTCAGAGAAGTTACATGTTTTGCCAGCTAATGGCAAAGTCAAAACTAGAACCTTATATGCTATCAACCTCGTATTTCAACTGTCACAAGACTAAAGAAATACTGTATATTTCATTAGTGGAAGTTTCAACTTGCCACCAACTGGCATTAAAACTCCTTGGTCCTCTTTTAGTAACCTCACTAAATGTTTGAAAAAGGAATGAACAAATGCAGATGTTGAATCTAATTTCCTTTCCTAATAATTTGCCTAGCAGAGAGCATCCAGCAACAGTGCGTTTAAAAATAGAGACTAAATTTGCAAGCTATAGAATATTCTTTGCACTTTGAGGAGATTAAAGTATTTAACGGACATGAAAACAATTTCTCATTTCGAAAAAAACAAACTGAGGTACCATACCAATTTGGGCATTGCTGTATAGTGAAATGCTTTGTCTAGTCGTAACTTCCTGAAAATATAAGCTGCATCAAAATGTTGTGCATTTATCAAATCTTGCTGAAATTTTAAAACTTCATCCCAATCCTTCAAGGCAACTCTAATCTGCAAACAAGAAGAATGAAAAAGTCGTTACTAAATGTCAATCTTTTTGCACAAATATATTATACTTTTAAAACACTGGTATTGCTATTTGTCAGTTTTTCATAAAAATGTTGTACTTATTTTCTATTTCTGCTAGGGTAAAACAAGTCATTAAGTATTACCTTTTGTTTTGGTTGACACAGTTGGGTGTTATAAAATCCATACAGCAGATATAAAGCACCAACTCTGATCTGGAAGGTATACGGAGGTAAAAAGTATCGCCAAGCCAAAGCTAATGCTTCTTTTGTAAATGCGTTCTTTTCTAAATTTCTCATTCTACCACTAGAAAACAAAGAGAAAATATATTATGACTCTAAGTAAATATTTAGAACAAAAACTAGAAAAGGTGTACACTTGCTTAAATAGCAGTTGCTAGAAACTGGATGGACACTTCACCTGATCCCTTCATGGTCAAGCACAACCACCTAATTTTTTGCCAAGCTTCTTATACCAAGCACAGGCATTTGTTAAGTAAATATGAAACACCCTTCTAAAGCTTCAAGTTGCTGAATGGGGAAGTGAAAAAAGAAGGTTTACAAATAATTACTAGATAAGAATGTAAAAGATTTGACATATTAAGGTAACCATGATTATTATACCACAGAATAAAATACAAAAATTACATGCATTTTAATATAAAACAGATTTTCCCCAAGAATCAAGGATTCACCTAAATCACATTTGTCTTCAAGACACCTGGGTGAAAAAATAAGTGAACAATACAATGAAACCCTTCCACCACTATCAAACTACCTTGGGTAGGCAAAGCTTATCAAAGTTAAAAAAGAAGCATTGTAGGGAAGTAAACAGTCCTATACTCTAAAACTTTGGCTCTTCAAATAAAAAATATGCTAAAATAATGCAAAATACCTACTATAATATTGACAGCCAAAGCAATCTCCAAAGAAAACCCACTCCTCAATGCTCTCTACTTTTTTCTAATTTTAATTTCTCTTCGTTAGCTAAACAACTGGGTAATCTGAACGAAATGTCCCTGAACTGTCACTTTTCCCAAGAGGGACAGAGTGAAAGATCTTGGGTTTTGGAAACAAACATAACTTAAGTTTCAGTGTCTGTTCTACCACTTACTAGTTAAGTGATCTTGGAGAAATTACTAACCCCCTTAAGCCTCAATTTCCTTATCTATAAAACAAGGATAATACCTGCAGCTCAAAGTTGTTCTATCCATTAAATACATTAAGTTACAAATGCAGGGCCTCCCTGGTGGCACAGCGGTTGAGTGCTGCGCTGTGGAGCTGTCGGCAGCGCAAGATGCGAGTTCGAAGCCCAGCTGGGAGAATCCCACATGGTGCGGCAGACCTCTCCTGCCTGCCTGCTGCTCCCTCAGCAGTGTATTTCTGATCTGCCTGTTCTGCTCCCCACTCTGTCTCTGGTGAATCCTCTCACCGCCCCACGCCTCTGGCCTGTACCCCAGCTTGTATGCATGAATAAATCAATCTTTAAAAAAGAAAGTTACAAATGCACTCTATTTAGTAGCCAATTAAAAAAATTAGTTCCTCTCTTTTCATTAATTGTACAAATAACTTTCCATCCTCCACCCCATGCAATGTACAAACTATATAGGTAATTATTTTATAGCTACATGGAGGAAAATAAGAATTTTTACATTTTATTCAGCATAATACCAAGGGCTATTCACTTGATTATTTAGCCTTTTCAATATGATACATACTGTGCTGATAATGAATACCAAATTCATGTAGAAACTATCCTCAGAGCTGTCTCGCAAAGGGAAAATTAAAAAGTATAATAATAATATACATTTATTAAGCATTTAGAGTGCACTTAACATATACTAGCTCATTTAATTCTCAAAACTAAATTATAAGGCCTTATCAGTTCTTTTTTTACAGACAAAGAAACAGAGGCAAGTAACTTGCACAAAGTCAGGGACTATGCTTCAAATTCATGTAGCTGGAGTTCACTATCTGTGTTCTTAACCACTAGACTATACTGACTTTTGAATTACACACTTACAATAAAATGTGGTAAAGCGATAGATAAAATAAGCATAAAATGCTCTAGGGGGGGAAAAAACAAGAACACCTTATTCTAGAAGGGCAAAGGAAGCCTTCCCTGAAGAATGTGAGCAGAAACCTGAGGGAAGAATATAGTGGCTAGGCAGATGCTGAAGCAAGAAAGTGAGAGCAGAGAGACCAAGCTGCAGAGATTGAAGAGCCCAGTGACTCGAAGGCTGGACAGCCACTTTTGTGAATTTGAGTTTTATCCCCAGGGCAGGGGATACCACTGAAAGGCGAGTAAGCAGGAAAGTGACGTGATCAAATCTGCACTTAGAGTGCAAATATGTATGGAAAATGAATTCAGTCGTGCCAGGTTGAGTCTGCGGTTCTAGGCGAAGAAGCCTGGAGGAGGGCAAATATGGTGCCCCAGGTGAGGGTGCGTCAGTGCAGACGGTGAGGCGATCAGAAGAAGACACATTCGAGAAGAGGCCGCAAAAGGATGAAAACGAAGCCGATAACGTTACCCACGGAAAGCGCGCAGCCTGCACAACGCGAAGACCCGGGGAAGAAGGAGGCAGCGTTCAGACTGTCGCTTTCCCCAGTCCCAGCCGGGTGCGGTGATGGAGAGGGAAAGGCAACAACTTCTTACGCTGTCTCTGAACCGGGAAACAGGCGGGTAGCAGACGAGAAACACCCACCAGAAGATGGCCCCGAACTTCATGCTCCTCCAGAGCTCGGAGAAGTCCTCGAAGCGCACGCTGTCGGTCTCCTGGAAGCGGCTGAGCAGCGCCTCGCAGTCGGCCTGCAGGCCCGGAGGAGTCCCCATGCCAGCAGCCAGCGGACGAGCCCCCGGGTGGCGGAAGAAAGCCGGCCCGGACGCCCCGCCCCCCGACGTGACGTATGGCGAACCGTGACGTGTTATCCGGCGCCCTATAGCTCGGCCTTCAGCTTGCGCGACGCGTACTGAGCCTGCGTCTGCTGACGGTTCTCGCGGAAGATTTCTATCTATAGGATAAATCTCCACTTACAATTTCATTGAAGAGATTTACATATCAAATGTCCCCAGAGCCCCGGAAGGATTTTGGGTTTCATTTTTCGCTAGTTTATGTAAATTGGTTTATCCTCATTCTCTTTTAAAGTTATCCCAGAGTGACCATAAGTCAACTTTGATGGCTAGGGAAGAACTTTCCCTACCTCCATTCAACCCCCCATGAAAAGAGGATTAAAGAAGAGGGGAAAAGTAGGAGGGCGCAGCGGTTAAGCTCTGCGCTGTGGAGCTGTCGGCAGCAGCGATGCGAGTTCGAAGCCCAGTGGGGGAGAATCCCACATGGTGTGGCAGACCTCTCCTGCCTCGCCCACTGCTCCCCTCAGCAGTGTATTTCTGATCTGCCTGTTTTGCTCCCCACTCTGTCTCTGGTGAACCCTCTCGCCGTCCCACACCTCTGGCCTGTACCCCAGCTTGTATGTATAAATAAATAAATCTTTAAAAAAAGTAATTATTTTTAAAAAGTAGGGAATGGACTGGGTTCATTCTCCTACAGGTTCTACCCACATAATATGGTACTTAATGTGTGGCTCTCTTGTAACCCCGGCAGTCTTACCCATACAAACACTCTTGAGAAGCTGTTGTAAATATCGTCCCACCAGTAACCTAAGATTTCTTCGCCTAGACTATAATCTAGCACAGTACTTAGCAGGGTTAAACGAGATTCATGGATTTAGAGATCTAGTTGACTTTGGTCTAATTCATCGATTCATGAATTGGGCAACATCCCATCTAGATGCTGCAAGGGATAGGTAGAAAGAAAGACAAGGTATTTGGCTAGATAGATTACATAGATAGATTAGATGATAGATAGATAGATAGATAAATAGACAGATAATTTTAGGTAAAGCCACCTTCCCTCAAGATATTACTACCTCACTAGTATTGATTAGGAAAACCCAGGTTTGTTTGTGTAGGATACACTTTTTGAAAGAGGTCGAAACTACAATGAGATTAGATATTAAATCTGGATGGGAGCCCAACACAAATGACTCCCATTTGGGGGCTTCTTTCTAATTTTAAAATCAGTCTCTGTAAGTGTGTGTGTGTATGTGTGCATAACATAGGCAGTTTTTATAAAGTTCAAGTTTGGCAACAGTGCAGTGTGGTGGGGATGGGTCACACTAAGGTAGAGGACACCTAGGCAAGAACTGATGAGACAGTATCAGTGTACATATAGAAAAGGGGATAAAGTATAGCTAGAAACAAAAACCAAAAGACTTTGTGTCACAAATTGCAATGACGCTAAATCATTATTGTTTAGGTGTGATAATAGCATTGTGATGATGTAAAAAATATTTATTTTTAGAGATATAAACTGAATTATCTACAGATGAATTAATATTCTATCTGGAATTTGCTTCAAAATTATGGTGGTGGGATGTGTAAAGGCATTGATGAAAAAGCCAGTAGAGGATGATTGGTGCTAGTGCTGTCGTTGATGGTGTGATAAGATGTCCAAGTATCTCAGGAATGAAAGATTGTTCGGAAGATGGTCCTCAGTTGTCAGTGTTCTTGGAGATTTTCTAGGCTGAAGAAGTCAACCTCACTAAAGGTCTTGTCTTTTATTGTGGGCAGCCTGCACATAATGACTGGTTGGTGTAGGAGTGTAAACAACCTGTCCTTCCCTGTAACTTAATTCTCAAGGCCTATCCCAAGTCCAGAGCTGACCATGTAGCTGCTAAAGGCCTCTTCTGGGACTCCATCTCAGCTCAGTTTTTCCCTCTGCCCTTCCTATACATTGTTCCTTAATGCACTCCCCAATAAATCTCCCACTATGTCCATCTCAGTGTCTTATTTCCCTGGAAACCCAAATTGCAAAAACACTTTTGTCATCGTTGTACTATTCTCTTTACTTTTTAACATGTTCAAAAATTCCCAGCATGAAAATTTAAGGAAAGAACTGTGGGCCTCCCCGGTGGTGCAGCCGTTGAGCGCTGCACTGTGGAGCTGTCGGTGGCGGCTGGGGGGAATCCCACATGGTGGGGCAGACCTCTCCTGCCTCACCCGCTGCTCCCTTCAGCAGTGTACTTCTGATCTACCTGTTCTGCTCCCCACTCTGTCTCTGGTGAACCCTCTCACCGCCCCACGCCTCTGGCCTGTACCCCAGCTTGTATGTTAAAAAAAAAAAAAAAAAGAAGTGTACCAGACTGGATGTGGTAGATAAGGGTGTGAAGACAAGTAACCTCTAGAGCTCTGAATTTGTTATAGTACTTCTCTGGTTTTATTGATATAAAGGAATTTAGAGACCCAATCCAGGATTCAAGCAGAGAATTGGGTAAGACCAATTGGGTAAGACCAAGACCTGAGGTACACTCTTGGCATGAAAGTGGTAAGGATCCTAGTGTTACAGAGTCACTCACTAGGTCAGAGTAGCAGTCAAGCAAGATGGAGGGTCTGTCTCTCACTGGTGATTGGCAACAAGAAGGTAACAATCAAGGACCTGGTTCTAGGGTCCCTGTAATAAACTCAGTAACAGGCAGGTATCAAGCGGAGACCAGGTTCCAGGGACTCTGTAAAGTTGTGGAGACTGGGTGGTGTCATTCACTGAGCAGGGTTTGCAAAAGGAGGAGCCATTTGAAAGACAAATGAAATCATTTTGACAGGTCAAATTTGAGGTGCCTGTCAGGATATAGATTATGCTAGAGACAACTCACAAAAAGGAAAGGTCATGGTGACTAAGAACATCTTAAATGACCAAGAAATGTTCTATTCAACTCTCAACTGTGTTTGCCCAATCACAGCTGAATGTATACATACCTCATATAATGGAAGTTTACACTATTGATGGCAGACATAGTCTAGAATATTTCCATTATCCACTAATATTTCCATTAGTCCAAGCAAATAGCATAACAACAGACCTTTATTCCTCACAGTTCTGGAAGCTGGAGGGCCAAGATCAGAATGCCAACATTGTGTCCATTCTGTGAGACTTCTCTTCCATTTGCAGAATGCTGATTTTCTTCGTGTTTCCATGACCAAAGGGACATTGGATCTACCTAGATCTTTGATGAGGGCTCTACCCTAATGACCTAATCACCTCCCAAAGGCCCATCTCCTAATGCTATCATTTTGAAGGCTGGGTTTCAACATATGAGTTCTGTGGGGACACACACATTCAGTCCATGGCAAACATCTTGCACTTAATCCTCAGTAACTGAATTAATCAATTTCAAAGGAAAACCTAGAAATGGGTCCTGTTTTCCCCATTCCATTCCTCCCAACATAATTATTCTCTGGCACCATGTCACAAAAGATTCTCTCCCACCTTCTGTGCAAGCAGAGTGAGAGGACTTAGGAGCCATCTAATATTAGTAAAAGGGATAACTGCTCTGAAGGTACAAACATTAAGTGAGATAAGACTTGCATAAATTATAATAAAAGGTAAAGAACTAAAAAAGTAAGGTAAGAAAGATGAAGGTGACTTGACATGAAGTTCATAGGAGTGGCAAATATTTGCAATTGAGTATGCCTAGGAAAAGGAAAACATTCCACCCAGATTGTGACGATTTTTCTGACTTGCTGTTAGTAGCTCACTTTGTTTAGGTTTTTGCTTTAATTATTCTTCACAACACACAGAAATTAAAAACAAATAAATAAAAATATTCTACCAGTAGGCAGGGAAGTTCAGCAACAGTTTATAATGGCTCACCTCACAGTTTGTTCAGTGCTCCCACTAAAGATTTTATGAAAAGTTACATGTAGAACCATTTTTAAAAATCCCTTTCAATGAGCAAATACCATCTAGAAGGATTTGGATAGAATCTCTAGTGTGTATAAATGTTTAATATTTCAAAGATTTCTAAAAAAACAGACTCATCAGAGTCCTAATCTACTTGTCAGGCTGTTTCTCACCCTTTTCAAATGCATTGCCCTTTATGAGAAATATTACAGCCCAGCCTCCTCCCCTCCTCTAACCCCCTGCTCTTGTTCCTGGAGAATCATCAGTTTCCTTTGGAACCAAAAGAATTGTAGCACTCTCCTAAAATGGCACTTTTTTATTAAACACAAACACACAAAATAATTGTAGCTTCAGATCAGTTTTTATTAGAAAAAGAACTTTTTAAAAAATGGACCTTACTTAACAGGAAATTTTATTTGAAAACCATAAACAATTTTTCAAAAGGAAACAATTTTTTAAAAAGTGTAAAATGTAGTCACCTGTGGATATGCAGATGTGAGGTTATTTATTCTAAGTAATACCTGGCTTTGTACTTTTACATCAAACTGTTCAATCATAACATGATGATTACAAGAGATTAATTTTAAGGTTTCAAGCTTTTCCGCATTCTGTAAACTCACCTCCCTTCTGTCCGAAATGAGTATCTTCTCCCAACGAACTTTCAATAGCTGGCCTCAAAAGGTGTAGGCATACTACAAATTGAAAAACAAAACCACAAGCAAAGGAAAAGGAAAACACCAAACCACTTGGGGTAGGTCAAGTTTCAATTAAATTAAGTATATCAAAGTGCGTTCTATAAAATAAACTAAGTCTTTGGGTGCCTTAAAGGGAATATATACATTATTACATATATTTATACATATGTATTTAGCTAGACCAGTAGATGAAGACTAATTTTAAAAGACTTTATAGTTACCCACGGTCCAACCTGTTAGGGTATCGGAAATACTTTTCTATTCTACAAAGCACAGCGTACACGCCAAATCATATTCCTGGAATTCGGGAGACAGCTCTACTGCAACACACCTAGTTTCAGTCTCCTAGTATCTCCCCCATCCCATCTAAAAGGTTGGGGAAAGGTCGGGTGTCAGAATTGAGCCTAAGACAAAGGGCAGCGCTCAGCCCTGGCATCCCGCACCGCCCATCTAAAGGCAGGGGTGGCCTGGCTTCCCACGTGCACTCTCACACGTAGGCTGCAGCCCAGAGCAGCTGCCGGGTCCGCCAGGCGCGGCGCCTCGCTGCGGCAGAGAGCCCAGAGACCAGAGGCGGAGGGCCGGCCGGCAGTGGTGCTGCGCCAGAGCACGTACCGGGGCGTGGCCTGAAGCACAGCGGGCGTGGCTCGGGGAGACTTCTCCTGGCTGCTCTTGTTTTGCATCCTTACCATGGATTACCAGCAGCACCAGGCACAGAACCGGGTGCCGGGTTCCTTTAGTATCCCTGGTATTTTTACCCCCCCCACTGAGGGTCTGACCACTCTGCTCTCAGGCACCTGTTTTTCCTCTCCATCCCGGAAGGGAGACAAAACAAGGGAATAAAGGAAATTAAATAGTACAAGGAGATCGACCAAAGCTTTGAAAGGTGTCAACAAAACAGATCTCCAGAGGCGCCCATAGGAGGATTTATGGTAAGGTGTAGCTTTTATCTTATCGGGGAACTATTTTGTACCAGATTCTACAGATTGCACTAATTCTCTGTGAAATGACCGGGGACAGCAATAAGTTCAGCGCTTTTTCAAGGGTGAAATAGGAACACGAAGATGAGTGACAAACTTTGAAAACTGAGTAAAAGATTTGTTGATTTTTGTTGATTCCAGGTAGCAATGTTTGCAAAGATTTTAACAAAACCCTTTTAGAACAATTTTTATTCTTTTCAACTTAATAACATTGCTATTAAATAATTTAACTTATAGAACGTTTAGGTTTCTTCAAAACGAGAAACTCATCTTTTCTGTATTTTAGAGACTTTAGAGGTTGTATGGGGAAATTAAGATTTAGAATGGTAATTGTGAGGTTATAGACTTAAACAAAAAGCATGTCTGTTATGTCAGTAAGTCGAACAGCTCTGGGATTCACCTTTCCTGGTTTACTAATGTTCGTTTCATACGCCATTTCATTTACATGTGATGGTAATGTGAGGCAATGTCTCCATTACCCAAGACGTGAATCTCTAGTACAAGCTTCCTAAATAGTGTGACAAAACACCACTTTTAACCATTTCTTTTATGTTTTGTCATTGCTTTCCTAGAACCTTCCCTCAATGCCTTGTATTTCATTTCCTTCAAGGGACACCCACTTTCAGTCTCCCACATCCAGATGATTTGTTTGCTGTTTAACAGTTAACACTGGGGAAAAGGGTAAGTCCTATGAGATTGGCAGCAAGACAGGATAGTTCACAAGGCTATGGAGCTACCAATGGCCAGTTCAACACTGAACCTAGGACAACTCTCTAGATAAAGTTTTCTCATCTATAAAATGAGATGAAAGTACTAATTCATAGGGATTTTTTTTTTTTTTTACTGTTATAAGATAAATGCAAATGTCTGGCCCAAAAGGCTAGTATACAGTATTTGACCGGTGTTGAGTTTATTTTAATTCCTAATCTAAGGGCCATTGTACCTTGTGGTAGATTCCCTGGGGAACTATTTCTAGCTCCAAAGTTACTGGTAAGGTTTAAGAAAAAAAGCACAAAATGCATTAAATTTCAATACTTTCTTCAAGTGTGAAAATAATACTATGGTCATTCATTCAGCAGCACTAGAGAATGGGAAAGTCTGGGCATGTGAAAGGAAAAAAAAACTATTGCAGAACTATAGCTAATAAGGGTTACATTTCTTGGAAAAAGGCATTAAGAAATTTGTAATGGTATTAGAGGAAGGGCACAACAGTGGGAAGAGCTGGTTCTGCTATTTTGAACAGCTTCAGCACTCCAGGAGATTTTGTTTTCTGAATGGCCAAGAGGTATGTGCTTGTTTTCTTCCAGCTCTTCTGACTAAAGAGGCTTTCCTCTCGAAATCATTGCTCTCACAGATCATATGCCTAGACTCCTGTTCATTACATAATCTGACCACTTACTAATATCTTAAAACTTTAAACTAGTTTTCTAAAAGCCAGCTTGCTAACCAAAATAAGGAGAAATTTTGACATTTTGACTTTGGAATATTAAGCAACTACCATTATTCTAAAACACCACCTCCAGTACTATCTGTAATTAAATGCAGAAGCATTTTGGATCTTAGTATTTGCAGTATACATATGCCCCCACAGTATCTTAGATTGAGAACTGTATCTTAGCCTAGAATTGTAAAAATTTGTTAGCAAATTTTTATGTACTTATAAAAATTTCTTCATTCTAAGATAAAAACAACCACCTAAGATCTGTGGCTAAGTCCATTTGTTCAGAATATTTTGTAGCTGTAACCTTAGGCAACTGCATCTAAGACTCTGGTACTACCTATGTAATTGCCTATAAAAATTATCTGTTGCTATCTCTAAGTATATGGATTCATAGTGAGTTTTTTATTTTTCATCTTTCCTCATCATGTGCTGCCTGATATTTAAAAAAAAAAGAATATATTATTTTTATGATTAGAAAAGAAGTACAGGTATTTCATTAAAAATACAAGAGAAAATGAATAAAATTTTTAAATATACAGTATTATTAAAACAAATTTACTGCTATTACTGCCTTTAGAGTATATTATTTAAAGTCTTTATCTAAATTTCTTCATATATGAATGGGAAAATCTAGAACTCTAGAGGGACTTCTAGCCCTTATAACATTATAAAGCTATAATGTTCAGGATTTGCTTCATTCATCCCATTGATAGTCAACATTGACTTTGTTTTAGCTAACAAGCTCATAAATTTATAAATGACCAGTTTCCATTCTAAAAGCATACTTTTTTATAGTGGGTCATGATGTTTTTCTGTCACTACATATTACATTTAGGGATACATTAATATACATTAAGGTGATGGCAATGAGATAAAATATTTAAATTGTCGGTCAATGATTTTATGAGATGAAGGTAACTGAAGCAAATATTTTAAGCTGATCAAAGGGGACCTGGTCCACAGAAGATGTTTATTTGATATAACAAAACAATACAGTTAGTGTTAGATCCAACCACAAAAAGCAAAAGGAATGAAAAATTTGTACAATGCACATAGAAAAACAAGATGTTTACTGTGACAACTATATATTTCTAAAATAATGCTTCTAAAAATTACTCAATTATTGAACTCTATATGAAAACATAAGGATGTTAATAGCGACAAAGTGCATAAAACCAAACATCAAATTTTGAGCAAATTAACATACTAGGGAATTCTGCTAACAAAGCATGATTTTTTTTTAATGTTCACAATCTGCTCAAAATATCTTTATACCAACAGAGTGGGCAGAACATTTAGGTTTAATATCAATTACACAATATTAGCATAAACTTCCACAACTACAGATAGGGTATTTTTTTTTGTTTTTTTTTTTTGTTTTTTTTTGAGCTGGCAAAGTGACTACAGAACATCAGATTGTTTCTCTGAATTGAGAATTTTATCCAAATAAATGCCACATACCTTCCAGATATATCTTTCTATATCAATGTAAATGGCTTTACCCATTTAAATAATAAACCATACAAGCATATAAGAATCATTATTATATGATTAACATGTCATGTTCCAGGTTTAACAATTTCATACGCCAAAAAAAATTTCTTCTTAAAAACTAGTTTTATAAATGCAGAATATATTGCATGAGTAACTGCTGGTATTTTTTAAGAAAATATATTGTGCAATTGTGGCTACCATGTACTGCTGGCAAATCATTATTGTTTATGTAAAATGTGAAAAACTGAGTAAAAATTTTTCAAACTGATCATGATGAAAAGTTACTGCCTTCTTTAAAAAATTATATTGGCATTTTATTAAAAATAATCCGATAATGGAAAAATTCCCTAGCCCAAAATAAATAAATAAAAGGTGCATTTTTAAAATGACGCTATTGCATTGCGATGGTTTAAATACCAAAGAACTGTGTAAATGTGGTGTCTGTGATCTGGCATTAAAGAACATACTTAAAAAGAGCACTAATGTAAATTAAGTACAAAGGGGATCAAAGTTGAACTAACCAGGTTTGTGCAGTATTGTAGCCAGGCTTCTAAAATTAGATATAGAAAATATAAATAGACTGCTTTAGGTAATGGGCCACCAGTGTCCAAAATAAGGAATGAGATTATGAAAAAGCTCAGTTAACTTGATCCAAAGCTCTGAGTAATTCTTCACCCTGCAGTAGGTTTCTGCTGCCTTGTACAGGAGCATTAACTTCACAATCGTAACTGGTCAGCTGTGGTAATCCACTCTCATCCATTGATTGCCCCAGGAGTCTACACGCTAAATCTGGAAAAAAAAAAAAAAAAGAGAGAGATGCCAAGTATTCATTCCTCTAGGCAACAAAATTATTAAATACCCACTATGTGCTAGGTATTAGGAAAAATAAGGCAAACTCTGGAAGGGTTAACAGCTATGTCCAAAACCACAGCCTTGTAATCAAAAAAATGCAGTAAGTGCTATCATTGCTATGTCAGAAGTGTTTACAGGATATAATAAAGGCAAACTCAGTGACAAATTTGGAAAAAGGCATAAAAACTTACCAATTTCAGCCTTTATTCAAGATAGGTAACACATAGCCATAGATACAGCAAAGATAATTACTAAAAATAAAAGTTCTACCTTGCAACACCTATCCCTGTTACACCTATCAGATAAAAAAGACACTTAACTTTGCTAAGAAACCAGAATCATTCTTTTATTTGGAGTAAAGTTCTCAATAAAAAAGCTTGATATATTTTAATTGTCCCTGTGGTTCAAGGAAAGAAAGAATAAACTAACCAGAGGGTATTAAAATAATTGTCTTTTGCTCCACTCCACTCTGTTCACTAGATTTGCATCCTTTAACACGTTTCCAAGAAAGTGATGTTGTAGTTGCACGATCATCTGGCTGCTGTAATAATGTTCCCTAAAAACAGTAAAGTTATTTCAATTTACTATGGTGAATTTTCTTAAATGAAAAATTAGTGTAGTAACAATAAACAGTTAAGTAAAATACTGCTCTATGTTATTTTCAATACATTCTCTTACTACTACAATGGTCGAGTCAGTTATCATTCATGGCTAATGTATCTGTAAATGCTTTCCAATAAATCTAGTCTGAAAATATCAGTATGAATTACAACAGCACTAACTTACCCCCAAAACACAGTAGTTATATTAATAAGGGAAATTAAAGGGAAGAGAAAGAGACCAAAGATGACACTGGGAGTGTATTAAGGGAAGTACTTCACTTTTTACTCAAAAGACATCTGTCTGGTTTAGATTTTTACATATTCATTAATATATTTATAATAAATAGTATGTACAAATTGAAAAAAAAAACCAACATGCAACTTCTGAAAACCTAACTTTTAACTGGAAGAAGCAAGGAGTGTCTGTGTGTGTGTGTGTGTGTGTGTGTGTGTACACACAAAAATATATGTAACTCAGAAACAGCATATTAGCTAGACTGAAAAGTAAATATACTCTCAACACTTACAATTCCTACTGCTTGAAAAAGTGAACCATCATGTTCTATTTTTCGCTTTCTCTGAGCATTTTGCAAAGCTAGTATCTTTGGATTTAGTTCTTCCTCAGCAACGGTAGTTCTAAAAAAAATGTTCAATAAAAAGAGTTATTATTATTAAAAAAAATAGCTAGTTCTTAAAACTAGCATTCTAAAACAATGCCTGTTTTCTAACATTAAGGTATATAATATGCATAAGAGAACTTTCCTAAGGTTTATCATCTTAAAAGCCAAAGGTCAATTTTTAAAACAGAAAATTTCCCAGTTTTATAAAATAGAACTGACATTTTTATAGGTCAAAACCAGATAAATATTGATCTTTCATTCTACTTAAAACAGTAACATACAGATGTTCTTGGGACTACTGTAATACAAGATTCATTTCATATTTGTATGGCATTTTCAATTTTTAAGATATTTCAGTAGTTAAAGTTCAGTGGTTAATTTTAAACTCCAGTTGAAGCCTATTGGACAACCTGTTCAAAATTCTACTGCTAACTGTTGCAGATATGGAAGATACTCTCTCAGTAACCTTCCCATTTTACTATCAATATTGATATGGCTATGAAACTTGATCTATCCTGCATCTAAAGTCAATATTAAAAAGTAAGTGACTGTCTCATGAGTCAAGTACACTAATTTTGTTATATCTATATTATCTTTCCAAGTACCACCCTCTATACATAATCACAATTGATACTTGCTCTGTTCAATATAGTTTAGAATGCCACATTGGTGATACATTACTTTAAACTTTCTTCTACATGTAGTTTTGTTTTGTATTGAAAGTTCTATAAACCTCTAATATATAGATAGGTTTCAAGTTCTTACATAAATATATTATCTTTATAAAGTGGAACTCAGTCTATTACTTAAGTATTACCTTAATAGTAAAACTTTTAATGATTTATCTTTGCTTTAAAACTATAGGTAAGTCTTCTGGTTTAGTATTGCACTTTGATTTTATAAATCATTATCTAGGGAGGTGGTGGGGGAAGAGTCTACATAAATTTCTGAAAAGTTAAGTTCATCCTTTAAGGTATCTAGTGAATGCTATTGTTTTTTAGAACTAATGAAAAAAAACTGCTATGGTGATTATTAGATTTTGGTTTTGACACATACAAGGGGACAACTGTTCAAAAACCTTTACATCCCACTGTCCTCTGTAACTAGTAATAAACTGAAAATTATAGGTCATTGCTACTTATATTACTATATTGATTCATCTGTCCATCTAGTAACCATTTATTGAGCAAGTACTACATGTTAGGTACTGAGTTAAGTGTTAGTACCATTAAAATGTCCAAGATAAGTCATTACCCTAGGAGCTCAGAGTCTCAAGTAGTTGGTTACACAGTAATTTAAAAGTAATATAAAGCACTTATTTGTTAATCTAAAGCATAAAGTTATTTTCTTAGCGCTGTAAAAAAGCCTCTCCCAGAACTCTTGGTCACAGTAGCAATGCAGGGCAGGAGAAACAAAGTCATAAACTTTGGCTATGGCAGTGCTGTTTCCAGTTGATAAGGATATCTGGGCTTAGTGCAGGCACCAACAGTAGAGAAAGAATCATTCCTCTTCTCCGTAAGAGCTACAGTGACTACCTAAAATGTGTTTATCTCTAATTTCAGCATTAGATTTAAAATGCCAAATGCCATTACAGAAATTATGGCCTAAAAATTGGGTGGTCAGATGTCTGTTCCAATGAATTCAGCAGCAGTGTCATAAACTGTGCTTAGATTCCTACTGTAGCTCTTAACATACTTAACTAAGAATATAGCTAATGTTGTATAAATATATAATGAAAAATAAAGGCAACTGTAACACAAGTAACCACATAAAATTTAAAAAGAAAGCTTCTAAGTATGTATTGACTATTAAGGATTAAAGACCATCAAGCACAATCTGTAATGAAAACTGGAAATACCCTTAAATTGGAAGGAAAATAGATGTAAACAAGTGAGTGAACTAGTCTGATTTAAACAACCGCAAAGAACTAGGTTGATTCTTACACACTTATGAACTTACTGGCGATATTTTATTTTTCAAAGCACTATAAAGGCCTTCTGCCTCCTACATTTAGATAGATGTAATGATTATTTTGAAGAAAATACACAAGCTAATTTACAAGCAATTTTTAGAATGCTTGCTTTAAGTTCAGAATTTCATTTCATAAATTATATTAGAACGTTTGCTATAATTTCTCATCACACATGTTTTTCAACAATAAAAACTGTAACATTAATGTTACACATAAATACCTTTGACTCAAAGTGACTGATAACACATTAGGGCTTCTTGGATGAGATTTTTCTGTCTGTTCTATGACTCCTTTTCCCGCTCTGTCTGGTGAGGCAGATCGACTTCGCGTATCACTGTATGGTGATGTTGTGGCATTAGCAGTTTCTTTAGAAATGTGCGTAGAAGATGGAGATGCAATCAATATTTTTATGTCTTCCATACCATCTTTTGTCAATGTTTTTAATTCATCAGTGGTGGCAGTGGTAATAGTAATAGTAGGTTCTTGCATTTGGGTAGGCTGGAATACTGTAACTGTGCTTGAATTCTGAGGACTTGTAGTACTGCTTTCCAATGGTGACAACTGATCGAAGGAACGTAACTGGAAGTCATCATCCATTGGGATATAGGGGGCTAACATCTCCAAATCTAAATCAGTATCCTTTAAAACAACAAATACATGAGTTTTCATAGTGGCTATACCTTATAAAAGAAAAACAAGTAAAATCTAGTCACTTTAGTCTAAAAATTAAATACAAAATATAATAAACAAGTTCATATACCTGAGTAGAAAATGGATTCTTTGCTTCTGTGTCTTCAGCAAAAAGTTTCTCTACCAATTCCAATTTGAATTCATTGACCATATCACTATCTACATCAAAACAATATTCGCTGGGACTGGTAGGCTATAAAAGGAATGAAATGTGTTTACTTTTACCTAAAAAAAACTCCGTATGTTTTGTCAGTTGCTAGAATTATCAAACTAGATCTTAGGGAATACATAACAAAGTCCATCTGTCCTAGATAAAGTTATTTTAAGCTTATATCTGTATATAATTTTGTCAGTATACATATTTCTGACTATAAATAACATCATTTATAAAATTAAAAGATGTCCTGCTTATTCTAAAGAATAAAAACTTATCTAACAACACTCATATGGTACTTAATTGATCTACCAACTAGACTACATATATAAGGGAATCTACCTTTGTACTGAGAGGGCACACTCCTGTGCCAATTTACCTAAAAAATAAATCTCACAGCTGTTCTTGAGGGTAACAGTAGAGACTTAAGTTCTTTTATTTGCATCCACCTTAATGAACGTATTACTACGTTAGGAGTTTTGAGCAAGAATTCTAATAAACAGGGCCTCCCTGACGGCGCCGGGGTTAAAGTCTCAGAGCTATCAAGCTATCGCCAGACACTGTGGTGATGCCTGGTCAGGGAGCTGACCCACATGGTGCAGCAGACCTCTCCTGTCTTGCCCGCTGCTCCCCTCAGCAGTGTATCTCAGTAGATCCACCTGTTCTGCTCTCTACTCTGCCTCTGGTGAATCCTCTCACCCCTCACACCTCTGACCTACACCCCAGTTCTTGTATGCATAAATAAATAAATCTTTAAAAAAAAAGAATTATAAAAGTAACTACAGTTATATATTCTAAGCATAAACATCTGCTTCTCTCATGTTAGCCCTTTTGTTAGATTTACTTTTCTTAGGTAAAAAACAAAATGAATCAAACATTTTGTGCCAGGAAGTTCTGCAATTTAATCATTCTAGATTTTTAAGAGACCTACATGATGGTACCTTTAGTCTTGGCCCAGCCTAACTTCTATAGACTTTGTTTGCAAGACAACTGATACAGAGATAGAACCAGAATTTTAAAAAGTTATTATTATTTATTCTGTATTAAACTTGCAATTCCATGTTACATTTACTTAAATTAGTGATGGAACTGAACTAAAAGTGGGCAAAGAATTTAAAAGGCCCCTTCCTATGTAAGCCTTGCCTGGCTTTTTGCCACTGGACAATCATACAACTCAAAAGGTTAGTGCTATTTTAGGCACATATAGTATTGTTTCCTGTGGAAAACAACTGATACATTAAGGAACAATAAAAGTTTTACTTTTCAATTTATGTTAAGCTAGTTCCTTCCCATGTTCCTTCCAGTCTTTGAGCATAAAACATGTGCTGTGGTCTAAGCTGGACTCATATGTTTTAAACATAATTTTTTTAAGGAGCAGCTTTTTATTTATTTATAAAGATTTATTTTTATTTTTGCATACATGCTGGGGTGCAGACCAGAGGTGTGGGGCTGTGAGAGGGTTCACCAGAGACAGAGTGGGGAGCAGAACAGGCAGATCCACCAAAATCCACTCTCAGGGGAGCAGCAGGTGAGACGAGAGGTCTGCTGCGCCATGTGGAAATCTCCCGGGTCGGGCATCAAACTCGTGCTGACAGCTCCACAGCGCAGCACTTAACCCGATGCACCACCAGAGAGGCCCTTCAAACAATTTTAAAACATGGCATGTGGTTCAAATTAAAGTTTGAATCAAATTTACAAATACATTTCTGTATATTAAACTCTGAAAGTTATCCACTTTTTATTATATCTTGATACCTACCTCAGGTGAACTTTGTCTAGTGCTTCCATCAGAAGGACTGGCTGGCTGATCCTGAATCTGGGGCATAGTAAAAGAAAGTTCCAATGACTCTGGATTTGGTTCTAATTTCAGTGCGACTTCCTGATTGAGTGCAGGGTCAGCACTACTTCGAAGTGGCTTTGGAGATTCAGAAGCAGGTAATGGAGACATCTCCAAATTTATATTCTGTAATTTTTCATTGGATGAGGGGAGCATTACATCATTATACAATGGAACTTCCTCAAGTTGTTGGTCATCAGTTTCTGTGTCTATAGGGTGAAAAAAAGCCAATTAAAGATTATCTAGATTTTTATATTCCCCTTTACAAAAGTTTTGTTTACTTCAAGCAAACAACAAAAATGGCACCAAATTTTCCTTAATTAGAAAATGTGCAGACATGATATAACCATTAAGTCTCAGTTATATATAAGGCAGTAAGTTCAAATGATTTCCAACAAAAAGTTGGTGTAAAAAGTTCAGCTTAAAATAAGTTTATAGCAACAGACATAGTTTAGGCAGTTAACAAAATACTCACCATTGCTGCCAAAATCTAAAGATATGATTGTGTCTCCAGCAGCCGGGGCCAGCAAAGTTAAAGCATCAGGTTCCTTCTTAAGTTTATCAAAGAGGCTACTTGTATCTTCTGATTCAACTTTGGTGAATAGCTGAGTCATTTTCATATCTGAAGATTCAACTGGTTTGAGGATACATTCTGTTTGTTGAAGGGAGAAAATCAAGTCGTGCTGAATAATACCACTGTCAAAAAAGAGAGATTAGCAATTCTTAAATGAGCACTTGACAGGTGGCAGGGAGAGGGACTATGGAATGCCTTTATCTCTCAAAAAATTTCTGCTTTTGAGAAGGAACATTTTAAGATTTCTTGAAGTAATCTCCCACATATACAGGTGACATTCAGGGTTTAAAATATTAATATAAAAAAAAAGACTTATTAAAATCGATAATACAACGTAATTCAAATATTTTGACTAATTTCAATTAAGAACATTCAGCTGTCCCTTTGCACAAAGTACTGGTGACAAAGAAATGTAACAGTCAAATACTTGAAGGTCATAAACAAGAGCTTCACAATTTGTGCGCTCACTCACATATCATAAAATTGGCACAAAAGAACTCCTGGCACTAATTTATAAGGCATGACCTAAGGACAGCCCTAGTATATAAAGATACACAAATGACCAAGGTATTCTAAGAGGGCTGCCATATGTTCTTTGAATGTAAGAAAATAATAAGGTGACATTACCTATAGAATAGAGCTGAAGAAGATTTATCAACAATAATTCTACCTTCATGTTTGGCTTAAAAATAAATTTCACTGCTCCTTTAATCAACAAATATATACTGCTTACTATGTGAAATGAATGGAGAATGCAGTGATTAAAGTACCTAACCCAGGGTGAAAGTAGACATGCAAATAATTAAAAAAAAAGTGATAAATGCTAAATCAGGTTTTTCTTCACAGAGAGCTCAACAACCTGAAATTTTTTTTTAGACCTTTTTTTTTTAAAAGATTTATTTATTTATTTATTTATTTATTTTTTTTATACATACAAGCTGGGGTACAGGCCAGAGGCGTGGGGCGGCGAGAGGGTTCACCATAGACAGAGCAGGGAGCAGAACATGCAGATCAGAAATACACTGCTGAGGGGAGCAGCGGGCGAGGCAGGAGAGGTCTGCCGCGCCATATGGGATTCTCCCCGGCCGGGCGTCGGACTCGCGTCCCCGCTGCCAACAGCTCCACAGCGCAGCGCTTAACTGCTGCGCCACCAGGGAGGCCCCAACAACCTGAAATTTAAGCTCAAGTAGGATTTCCTAGGCCTACTGGGCCAGGGGGGAAAAGGATACCGCAAGTTGGTGATTCTTACACAATGGGAAAGTCACAAAATGGTGACAGAAGTGGGAAAAATAAAGACACACGACCAAAAGTTTTCCTAAAGAAGGGTGACCAGGGCTTCCCTGGTGGCGCAAAGGGTTAAGTCTCAGCTCTATGAAGCTACTGGCAGCCACTGCAGCATAAGTTTGATCACTGGTCAGGGAGCTTCCCATATTGTGTAGCAGACCTCTCCTGTCTTGCCTGCTGCTCCCCTCAGCTGTGTATTTCAGTTAATCTGCCTGTTCTGCTCCCCGCTCTGTTTCTGGTGAATCCTCTTAATCCTCTCACCCCGCCCTACACAAACCTCTGGCCTACACCCCAGCTCTTGTATGCATAAATAAATAAATCTTAAAAAAAAAAGAGAAGGGTGACCACAGATTTTAGAATAAAGACTAAAACTATGAAAACATGGGAGTAAGGAAAGTAATGATAAAAAGCGAAGCTACGCAAGTAGGATTTAAAGTTGGTGATAAAAGAATCTTTGAAACAATTCTAAGGAAAAATAATCAGATAGCTATGCAAGAAAATTTTAAGCTAAATACTATCATCTATATAACCATTTTAACACTTTGTGGTCCGCTCATGTATTAGTACGTGTTTTTGTCACCAGTATCAGGTGGCCGCTCACGTTTTAATACGTGTTCATCTAGTCTTTGGTTTTTCATGCCACGGTGGATTTATTTGGAACTATTAGGAGCTATTTCTTTGATCATACTCAGTCTAGAAGCTTTACACATTGTTTTGGTTAAAGTGTAAGGTGTTTTATGAGAGATATTACGGTTTTTTTAATATCCAATATTTCAGGAGTTCTGTTTGTTTTTATTGAATGCTTATACCATTCACGCGGTGGCACAGAAAATGGCCGGCCCCAAGGGCTGGTAAATTCAAAGGGCACCGGCACACTAAGTGTTAAGTATTAGTCATCTCTGTTGTATATGCAAAATTCAGAGAAATGAAAAGACTTCCCTAAGGCGAGGGAGCTGATGAGTGATAGAGCTACAACACAAATCTAATATTCTAAGACCAATTTTCTACCTGCAAAAATAATATAGCTGCCTTGATTTAATTATATTTATATAAAGACTAGAACAAACTAGTCCATGAGATCTGGTATTTTTTTCAGTCTTTTTTTAAAGAGGGGTGGTAAAGGATGAGATACACAACTATTGACAGTAGTTACTGAAATCACTATGCAATATGTGGCCTGAAAATCCAGGTCAGAAAACTGAAAAACATAATTCTAAAGAAATGTGAAACTAAAATACAATTCAACTAATGTTTATAATTTTCTCTTCCTATAAAATAGTATGCAAAAAAAGAGCTATTACTCCTCCTCCAAAATGTATTTTTCCCAAAGCTTACCTCACAACATAATTTACACATACAATACACTGTGGTTGAGAGTTCTTATTGTTATATATGACGGTTGCTTGAGTTTCAACCCAGACATATCCACCTCTTTTGGCAAGCATCCTGTACTGTCCTGTGGTGACTTGTCCCTTAGTAAACACTAGGAATGAAAACAAAGAGTCATGCAGAGAAAATAACTGAATTTTCAATGAATGGATGCTAACTATAAATCACTGTTTTAGAATAGGGAAGAAATGCTGATTTTAATTGAATCAGTTGTTAACTGTTTAAAATGAGGAAAAAATCCCCAGCATAACTGAAAATAAACTCATTTCATCTTTCTAAACGCCCCCAAGTAAACTCCCTTCCTGCTAATCTTGACTTTAAAATGAAAGCAAGAAATGAGGGAAACAGTGACAAAAATTCTTTTATATATGTTGAAAGTATCAGAAAAACTAAACAATAATCTTGATTGTAAAGAGAATATTCAACAAAGTGTTACTGCTATCATTCCTTTAAATTTCTATTAGTTTCCAGAGGGCCAAAAATGCTTCAAATATCTGTGCTAGAATATCTTTGTTTTGACTGATATCCTAAATAAGCCTTCTGGCAATTCAGGCAATATAAGTTATTTATTTGGGAGAAAGTACCACATAACCATCAATAGTAATATTATCATGAGTATTAGGGCCTGGAATGCAGACTTGGGACACCACTGCAGTTCAAAGCAAATCACTCTATCCCCAATCACATTAGGAAGTTATGTTTAGGTACAGATTTAACAGGCAAATAAGAATTTACAAAGTGTTACTTACCATGGGATACTTAATTAACATTCATTTAGTAAAATTCAGAATTTTAAGTTAAAGGTAATTGTTACTACTATAGTACATGAGGATTGATCCCCTTCATGTCCACAGGACAATTTTCTAGGTGCCTTCTATCTAACAATCAATTGTGTTTTTTATTGCCAACCACTGTTTCAATTGCTTAGGTATGAATTCTGAAATGTTACCATATTCTATGTTTTTTTGAGCCTTTGTATTTAAAATGCCAGTAAAGCTTCATGTATTATTAAACAATTCTATTTTAGCTGGTATTGGTTGTAACAAATACAAAATACAGATTTAATGGTCAAGATCCCATATGAAAAGTTCTATTAAGATAAATTTAAGTCTAGGAAGACTGGTTAATTTTAACCAATTAGTTAGGTGTACAACCAAACAGTAAGCAATGGCAAGAGTCAAATAATATGACTGTGTGTGAGTTCTTTCATTGTACTTACTATCATGATGAGTTTTGGTCAGATGATCAGAGTCCAAAGCATGATAATATTCATAAATTGAGCGGCCCAAAAGTTCTTCTGGCTCATATCCCATCAATTCAGTAATTCTGAATGTTAAGAAAAACATGAAAGAAAAAAAGAGACTACTGAAAAATTCTAATTCTATAGAGTAATTGGTATGTATTGTTTTATAGATGAGTGCATTTTCAAATTTAAAGAAGGCCTTTTTCAGCTACAATGAACTTACATCTCACCACCTGTAGGTACTTCTAGTTACTTACTACATGCAATGCCATGTGTATCTGTAAGTCATCTGGGTTCATCCTGCTTTCTGACCCTTTTATCCCCTTCACCCAATTTGTTATGTTCTTAAAACAGCTTATTATATATACTTTTGGTAACAAGGCAGGATATAGAGAAGAACTACTAAATGAAATAAGTCATAAAAGTAATCATTGCTATCTAATTTAAAATGTAGATTAAATTCCTAACATTACTTTTATCATAAAATCAATTCTTTATATATATGACAGTGTCCTTAGGCAAGGCTTCACTTTGGGGAAGTCAGTATCTAAAATAAAATTTTAGAGTCATCAAACAAAGAGTATCCACACTAAATAGGAACTAAAGAAATAACTATTATGTTGGTTTTATTTTTTTTTTAAAGATCTGTTTATTTATGCATACAAGCTGGGGTGTAGGTCAGAGGTGTGGGGTGGTGAGAGGACCCACCAGAGACAAGAGTGGGGAGCAGAACAGGCAGATGGACTGAAATACACTGCTGAGGGGAGCAGTGGGCAAGGCAGGAGAGATGTGCTGTGCCATATGGGAATCTCCCTGGCCAGGTATTGAACTCGTGTTGCAGTGGCTCGGGATAGCCTTATAGTGCTGCGCTTAACCCGTTGAGCCATCAGGGAGGCCCTATTATTATGTTGGTTTTAGAAGACGTTATTGTACTTAAGTTTTTGAAATTACATAAAATTAAAGGAGCTTATGTGCAATGAAACAATGATCAGAAACAGAAGGTGGACTGGAAAGTAACCCAGTTACCCCATCTGGTACCCGGCAGTTCCTTTAGGACAGACACCATATCTTATTCTCTGTAATAGTCTGAAATGGATCCTAACTCATGAAGAAGAGAGAGCTACCTTCTTAGTACCATACCAAACAGAAATATTCTCTTCCTTTGTGGGAAGCAAAACATGAGTTAGCTTTTATCTCTCAGTCTTAAATTTCAAAGGACTTTATAGTTACAATCAAAGTTTAATATACACTAACCACTCCACCCCACCCCACCCCCCAAACTACAGCTAACTATATACAGTTAAGTACATGGGAAAGAATTGTTTTTCCTAAGAAATGTATAGAAGCAATTCTGTTTGTGTTGTCACACTTTAAAGCAAGATCTTCATAGTTTGTTCCAAAATAAATATAAAGCTGATTTGCAAAAGACCAAAAGAACTAAACCAAGCCAAGCACAAATCCAGAACATTAAAAAGGGATAATCCTAAACATACCAACACTAGGTGGCAGCATTACATACGAAACTTTAAAAACCAGTCATTTCTTTTTAAAGGTAACTCAATTGGTTTTACATACAACTCCCATGGAATAAATTTTTTTCATTATTTAACTCTTCAGATGCTTATGTGTGCCTGTTTTTGTTCTAGAGTAAAAAATTCAAAGACAAAACTCAACATATGGCTAATCTGGTCAACATCACACTACTTATGAAATAATGTGGTTAAGTGTAGCGATGAGACTCTACTGCAGAAATCAGAGGAACCACCCTGTGTCCCTAAAGAATGACAGGGTGAGGGACAGCTTCTTTTAGGAGACTTAGAAGTTGAGTACAGAAGAGAGTAAAATAGAGAGCAAAACCATTTCAGAAAGAAGGTATATCACAAGCAAAGAGAGATGAAAAAAAGTTCAACACTGTACAGGCAACAAATATTCTGATGTGGTCAGTGGGAGCAATTGAAATGTAGCTAAAGAAATAGGCAAGAGGATCAGATTAATGACGGTTTTGTATATCATAAAGATTTGATTTCAATCAATGCTTCTCAATTTCAGTTGCAGTATGGCTACCAATAACAGATGCAAGACATCAGATTATAAGCTATGTTTTTCTAGAAGGTCATATTCACTCATATTTGAAGAGGGTAAAGTTAACTTAGAGAATTACGTAGTTTAAATTCTGTACCCAAAAGGAAAGGAGTGATCCAGAAAATCTGATCAAAATGTGTTTTTAATGGATCAGGAAATAAGTGATCTAAAGCAACTATCCAGCAGACCATTACTGTGTGTGTCTCTGAGGGCAGGAAGTATTTATCTTTATTTCTACTTTAGTGTCAGTTACAGTACCACAAACATAGTAGAAACTCAAATGTGTTTAATAACTACTAAGTGGAAATCTGTATAGTAAATAATAGTAGTTTATAAGATATTCTGGATGTTAGAAGATTTTCTTAAAACTAGACAAAATTTTTTCTTTATCTTGATTCTTAGGGTTTACAGATGTGAGAAAGAGTTCTAACCAGAAAACAAATCTCCTGGTCAAATCCAAAAACCCTTGGTTGAGCTCAAATGCTGGCTGTCTTTACTCATCTATCATGGTCTTTTGTCAATTTTCTCATATAATCAAAAGAAAAATGTCACTCTCTTCTTTTTCTCATTCTAGCTCCATCACTATAATCCATCCTACTCCTATATTTTATTTCAAAAAAAAAATTCCTCAAAAAAGCATGGGCAACTCTGTTCTATCATACATTCACAAGAATATGACATGAAATACTTCTTAGCTTTCCTATCTTCATTTTTCCTGTAGTTGACACCAGTGATGAAGTACTCACCATGTACACTAAGCATTCAACAAACTCCTTTAATTCTTACTACAGTCTTCTGATCCTTATATTACAGATAAGAAACATGAGATTTAGAACAGTTAAATTCTGAGACTAAGGTCACAGTGCAAGAGCCAGAACTACAAGTCAGGATTATGTGAATCCAAGGCCAGTGTTCTGTCACATTTCCTTGTCCGACAGGGTGAGGAATTCTTATTTACTGTATTATGGCTAGTGCTTAAAATTGGTTTTCTCATATAATCTTCAAGAGTTATTAAAGATGAAGAAACTGATACATAAAAAGAATCTATGTATTGAAGATCATATCCAGCTACCCAATAGCTGGATATAGGCAGCTAAGTCAATATTTGGTAATCAGGCTACAGAATCTATGCCCTTAGCCATTGTTATATAGCATTAAGACCCACCCCACCCCCCAAAAAAGTGACAAGCAAGCAACTGTAATAGTAGTATAAATGCTATGACCAGAGGTATGTACAAGCAATAGTGTAAGTTCCACAAAGGAACAGATACAGTATGTGGTTCTTAAAATAGTGTTGGGAGTTGAAGAAAAGGTCATTGCAGAGTGGAAACACACACAGAGTGGAATGGAACCAAGGCAATAAACACGTGGAGCTCTCTGAAGAGGGTGTTAGGAACCACATTAGAAGGGGTCCCCTGCTCCTCTTAATTAATTTTGAGAAATTAATGGGCAGGGGCCACATGATAAATATCTTTGTTTGCCATGCTAAGAGATTTAGATTTTACTGCATAGATGTATTTTTCTTTCAGTTTAACAAAGTGCACATTCTTCTGGTTAGTAAAAATCCCCTACCCTCCTCTAGTATCTTTATAAACAGAACATTTTTTTTTTTGTACGTGAAAATGAAGGGAACCAATGGAGTCATTTTCAATAGGAGAATGACATGATCTGATTTTCACATCAGAAAATCTACGTTATTTAAGAACTGGATGTGAGATTAAAATGGCACAAATCTGTGGACAGAGATGCAGTTTAAAAGGATAATTATAGCAACCATTCAAGTCAAAGGTGGTAATGAACTGAGGAATTCAATGGCAGGAGTACAGGATGGAAGGGATCAAAATGTGTATTTAGATAGCAAATCTATTAAGTTTTTCAGATCAATGGAGTATAGATAATGGGGGTAAAAGACAGCAGAAGGAAAGTTTTTGCTGGAATCATGTTAATAGTGCTGCATTAAGCATGATAGGTATTACAAGAGGAAAACGAGTTTTTTAAGTTGTCATTTTGGACCAGTAGTTGTGTAGTTTAGTTTCATTAACATTTAGGTTATCATACAGAAGATTATTCCAATAAAAATATTAAATTTGCAATTATACAGAAAGAGTTACAGATGTAAATTTGGAAGATGGCAATAGAAACTACTTAAGGAAAATATGTAGGGTGTGGAGATGACCAAAGATTTTGCAAAGGTTACTTTCAAAAGTAACTTATCCTTCCTCAAATTATGCAGTATATATCTTTGATCTATATTTATTCTCTCTTTAATTAGAGCCCCTAAAGGAAAAATGCTTCATCTTAATAATTTTTGTATAGTTCCTGGTATTCATACTAAATAGTGCAGATATGCATACTACGTAAGTATTCAATCAATGTCAGAATTTCTCTACAAAGTTAATATTACTGATGTATGAATCTACTGCATTTAATGGAAGAGACCTTATATAGTACTCACTATAGTGAAGAATAGAAAATGACATGGACCTATTAAAAATTTCAAGTCATATTTTATATCTAATTTACCTTTCATCACAATAAGAAAATTTCATATCCAGGCTGTGACGACTGAGAAAAGTCTTGCTATCTAAGGGAATTTCAATATTGGATGGATGAGGAATGGGTTCACAAATCAGCACCAAGCATGTCATGGGTGGTTTCTTATATCCACACTGAGACTGGTTATTACTGTTGGTGTCATACACATGAATATGGCCTGTGCAGTGAAGAACCTGCGCAGGGAAAAAAAAAAAAAAAAAAGCAGTTTAAAAAATACGCAATACCAGGAAAGCAAAATATAAATAAGTAGTTGAGTCTGGCATATAAGTTTTTTTTTTTCTTTAAAGGTTTATTTTTATTTTACTGTATGCATACAAGAACTGGAGTATGGGAGGGGAGAGGATTCACCAGAGATTGGGGTGGGGGGCAGAACAGGAGGTTCTACTGAAATACACTGCTGAGGGGAGCAGCAGGCAAGACAGGAGAGGTCTGCTGCGCCATGTGGGTCAGCTCCCTGGAGGGGGATCGAACTCAGGCCGAAGTGGCTGGCAATAGCTTAATAGTGCTGAGACTTTAACCCCTAAGCTACCAAGGAGGCCCTGGCATATAAGTTTTGAAAAAATTTACAACCATTTGTAGATTAACCATATTTTTGAAAATCATCAAAGTTCTCCTTAGGACACCACTCTCAGGAACCATACATTTCTGTTTAATTCACACATTTTAGTTTGTGCCTCAAACTTTGGATGTTAACTCTGTAAATGCCAAGGAACCACTGTAATTTTCTATCACAATGTCAAGATGTATGAATGTATCTATAAAGCAAATATATTACCACTCACAAATCACTTTTACTTACCTTCCATGTTGCTGACTTTATATTCATAGTTCTCCCCCGGCTAGTTAGGGTACATTTCATTCTGAGAAAAAAGCTTCTCTGTGTATTTTGTTCTTTACCCTTTCTCACAGGTCCTAATGAAAGCATGAAATAAAATTTAAAAACATAACTATATATTCAAGCTTGTTATAAGAGATGCATAGGACAACCTAGATGCTATTCAATTAAAAGTCTCAGCAGCATGAACGCAGTGATTCAGAAGTTCTTTGCCCACTCCAATGCATCCAAGTGATTCAATACACTCGAATCAAGAACAAG
This sequence comes from Scalopus aquaticus, assembly GCA_004024925.1. Lineage (NCBI taxonomy): Eukaryota > Metazoa > Chordata > Mammalia > Eulipotyphla > Talpidae > Scalopus > Scalopus aquaticus. The sequence continues at coordinate 34,315 of PVIJ01004345.1, read as the reverse complement.
TGTTCACGACTACAATGATCCCAAGTTGTCAGGAGAATCCATATTTGGGACAACAGTCAAGACACAAGGCTTTGTGAAATTACAAAGAAACAGAAATTTGTACGAAATTGCCCCTAACTGCTATCAGTGTCTAAGTACACCCTCCCCCCCCCAAAAATGAAATTCTGTGAACTTTTATGAACCTTTACTAAATGTGTTAGCTCAGTTTATAATAAGCGCTCCATGTATTTACAATACTTTTAACAGAGCAAATTTCTTTTCAATAGCAAGTAACATTTTTGTATATCTGCTCTTTCCTTTAAATCTTCTTGCAAAGCAGGCAGGAAATTAGTTCCATTTTGTTACTAGGATTCAAAAAACATTAAATGACCTTTCAAAGCAAAGTCAGGATTAAATAAGTTCAAGCCTCTATTCTCTTACTCCAAACCTTATATAACTAAAAAATGAGATTATACTCAGGTGACGAAGAGCAACTTGATTTCTTATCTTCATTCACTAATATGACTCAAAACAAATACAAAAATATTACTCAGAGATTGAACTATGTATTATAGGCAACACAAAGATGAATAAATCACACTATCTGTCTTAATAAAGACAAACATAGTAAGACCAATGATAATGCAATGCAGGACTGTGCAAAACTTACAAGAACACTTTTTTAAAAAGATTTATTTATTTATGCTCTAATCAAGAGAAAATCAAGAAGTGCTTCCTAGAAAGAGACATTAGAATTTCAATGAGTAGAGGTAAGTTAGGAGAGTATTACTGGCAGAAGAAAAGAATGAAAAGTACAGAGGTTAGGAGAACACTAGATAGTTCAGTTTGGTTGCAATATAAAGTACATGAAGAAGAGTAATGAGACAAAGTCAGAAGGGAAAAGTTAGGACTATGGAAGGCCTTGGAAGCTGAAATGAGTACACCTTTATACAACTTGAAGACTCTAAAAAACTCTGAGCTGGGAAATACAACCAGAAACTTACAGGACCTTAATCTAGCAAAAATATATTATCATGTTAGAATAAGAATGCAATGATAATGAGGGGCTGAGCAGTAGCAGCAATGAAAGAAGGGTGGTAAAAGACAGAATCCATGAAAATCTGAAAATTGATGGAATTGAGGTAAAAATCTTGTTTTAAGTCAGCTGGAAATTTTAAGGCTAGCATAATGACAAAACTAGTAAATTACAAGTAGAAAAGACAGATGGTAAGTTCAAATTTAACTAGAAATACTGAACTGTTGGAGGAAAAAGATGAGTTCTACTTCATTCACTTATTTAATAATGAAACTAGGGAACTTTTGGGGCAGTCTTGGTGTTGATACAAGTTATTTGTATTTACTTAAGTAAGGAATGAATTTGCCCTTCCCAGAAACATTTGAGGGTGGATTTTTAGAAAGATGTCACAAAAACCATACTGCTCTTGATTACAGTATAGGGATACGTGTGGTGGTAGGCATGGTGTTGGCTGTGGTGATAGTGGTGACAGCAGAAATCCACATGTAATCTCTGGAGTATTTTCAGTGCTTCATAACCTAAGATTGAATTCAGCGAACTTCAGAAACCCAAAGCCTTTGAATTGAGACATGAAGAGAAATTTAAACTAAAGTTAACAGAAAAGTATTGGCATTTTCCTAATGGAAAAAAAAAATTTTAAAGAACTTAATTTTATGTCCAAAAAAATCATATTTTATAATAATTTAATGTACTTTAAGTAATCCTATTTAGAATTTAAATGAAATAATAGTACAATATTGTGTAAATACATACTGGCTCTCACTGTATCATAATGAAATGTGTTGTGGCAGCTTATTTTGTCTCAAGTGAATATATGCACTTTTGTTTCCCAATGAAACAAAAAATTCATTAACTGCATTAAGAATGACCTCAAAAATGTTCATGTGCTCTAAAAATCATCTGGCTAAAAACACACACTTAAGCTACATTAGTAGACTGTATGTGAATTAGTATAATGCATTAACATTGTTATTGAACCAAATCAAGATTTCCTAATGTCATCCATTCATTTATAGTCTAGCCTAGGGGAAGCACTGAATAGACAAAATAAACCTCAAAGTTTAGACACCAGAATTCATGTTAAATTCATTGACAACCCAGACCTCTGCTCAGAGTGTATTTACTCTTTATACACATTAAAAGTATGCATTTGCTTTCCAAGTAAATACATCAGTAAATACAGCAGAAACACCAATTTGAAATTGAAACACAGGAAAAGGTTATCATTGACAAGGTGAAAATGGCAGTTAAGTGTAGAGAGAGTTGAAAAACATGAAAAGAGTTCTATAAAGTACTAACATTTGTAGACTCTGGTGCTAGTCTACCTGAGCTTAACCCACACTATGCAATTTACTAAGTATTCTTGGGCAAGTTATTCAATAACTCAGTGCCGCCCTTTCCTCAGTAAAATAGAAACAATAACAGCAACTTCAGAGTTGGGAGAAATAAAGGAAATAAAGCATATAAAATGCAGAGAACTCTGTCCTGGCACAGAGTGATCACTCAATAGAGGTCAATTACTACTGATATCATATATAAAAGAAAACAAAAAGTACTCTAAACCTGAGGCTGTTTAAGAGAAGCAGCAGACAAACCTATGCACTTAAATTGGATACCTGCAAAAAATAAGCGCAGAGCAAGATGACAAGCTTTCACTATCATGAGTGAAAGGTTAGATTATGAGCAATATATCCTGTTTGAGAAGGTATGGGAGTAAAATGACTTTAAGTGTTAAGTTTTTATAATTTAAGAGATAATTTCCCAAAATCTTAGAATTTGATCATTTTTAACAATTCATTCTGGAAAGTTAGAGGTCTTATCAGGTCATTTATGTCATTACAAATGTTGGGGCATCCATAATGTTAATACTTTGTAATCTAAATAGTCTCAGATGATCAAGAAAACTCCAAGAGGTCAAATAAGCAGATGACCTTTAAAGTCTGGTGAACATTCACTTTTCTTTTTCTTGGGTCCTGAGAAAGCTTGACCCCAAACTGGCACCTCAACTTTAATAATTAAAACCCTACTACCTGCCATTTGTATTATGACTTCCCCTTGCCTTTAAACTGTATTTTAATTTATAACTTCCTTGGTGCCCATTTTTATTTTTCCATTTTATTTTCTCTATTCTTTTATTTATATAATTATTTATGGATGAAGTAGGCTTTAAAAAAATTCAGGCATTTTATGAAATTTCTAAAAAATAGAATAGTATGAAAAGATTTAACAAAGTACTGAGTAACATTTTGTTAATTGTGGAATGATATTATTGCCTAGGTTAGTACAACAGCAAAATTATTAAATTCCTAACCGTATCTGGTTAGGTAAAACCACCTGTCTCATTAAATCAAAAGACTTTTCTCTCACCATTTCTGTGTGTAAGCATTTCTCTCATTTCCTCATGGTCACACGGATGAGTAAAATCAAACACACTGTGTCCAGTTAGTTCAAACTGTAAACACATTTAAAAAAAATTAGATCTACATTATTTATCTACATTGTAAAAAATCACAAAAGCACACAGAAAAGTTTTGTGTGTGGGTATCTGGGTATTTCACCTGAGTTAATCCCATGTATTTGTTCACATTATCAGAAATGTAAATCATGTCACCATCATCTGTGAGAACCATAACAAAACCATCTAAGGCTTTCAAATAAAAGCAATTCATCTGTGCCTTCATTTCATCTTCAATATCCAAGTCACCTTAAAACATAGAGGAGGAAAATAATTAAAGAAATATACTTAAAGAACAGTAGTACTTAGATGTTTTTACCAATTTTTCTCCACTTAAATATATATAGTATCTACTTTTTCTGTATATATTTTTTCCTATTACTCTTTTTAAAATACAAAACAGTCAAGGCCAGAGAACAAAACTAAAATTAGATTTGCCAGCTGTTTCTCACTGCTTCTCATGATTATTTACAGTAATGCACCAAGGAAAAGAGAAAGGTTCATGTTGTTAAAAGGAAAAAGGTAGGTATGCAGGCGGGAAAAAAGCCACTATCTTAAAAAGTCCTGACTTAAGCTTTTAAAACAGGTCTATCATATTAAGGAAGAACTAAGAGTATGAGCACCTTCTAAAAATAATCTCTAATTATTTCAATTCTAATTTGCAGGACTATTATGCCCCTGTAAAACAACTCACCAGCATCCAAAAGTTTCCTCACACGCAAATAGCTGATGGTAAGCCTCATAACAGAAGCCTTATCAAGATGAGAGCTCACATTATGAGGAAGTGGCAACTGATGAGCAAGCTCATAAAAAACTTCAGACTCTTTACTTCGACGAGATCTGGCTGCATCTCTAGACTTTTCTTTTCGACGTTCAGAACTTATCCTATTTAACAAAAAAGAGGAAGGAGAGAAAAGATAAAACATTTACATGCCAGTTTGCCTTTGCTTGAATAAAACTAACTTTACATTTTTCTGCTTACCATAGAAGGATTAGAAAATGTCATGTAGTTAAACGGAATTCTGTCTATTACATGAATGCATTTTTATAAAAGACAACTGAACACATTTTTGGATTATTACAGACATAAGGAAGTCTCACAAGTCCAAAATGAAGCTTTAAACCTGTCCAAAGTAGGTTTTTCTTCCTTGGCATGGCAGATTGAAGAGGATGTTTTTGTTTTAGCCAGAATCTTAAAAGATGTTTGTATATCTAAAGGCTGCACCTTCACAGTAATTAAAAAATAGTCTCAACATTAAGTCTAGAGAACCTAAAGTGTACATAATAACTTGAAAACAGGAGTCGTTAAGCAGTTAGAACAGTAAGAACTACAAGTGATTTTTCACTCAAGTTTCTTTTGATTCCAGTATTTTCCCAGCCTCTCTTCTACCATATGAGCAATACAGACCATTAGTTATATGAATTTATATTAGCGGGTCTAATAAGCTGTTCTGAGACAGCTTACTCCCTAGCAGCCCCTTATCTATTACAGGAACAACAGGTAGCAAATAAATGCAGGAATATGGAACAAAAAAAGATGTGGTATACAATACTAAGAATTTAAAAGAACAGGTTAGCAAAGATTAATAAAGATACCAATACAATGATAGAACTTAGTCTGTCTGATTTACATAAGTCATACCAAGCAGAGCTGTCCTTTGCCTGACTAGCAACATTTATTTCTTCTTGACCAAGCCGAAGGTAAACAAGGTTAAACCTGGCCCTAACATTAGCTTCTTCTTTAATAGCTATTGTTTATTAAAGCCTACTAAGTGCCAAATATTACCCTGTAATCAATAACTATTTCTATTATAACAACATACAAATAGATTAAATATTAGCCCTCTTTATAGTGGAGTAAATGGACTCAGCAGGGTAAAAACAGTCATTACGTAGCAGATGGGATTTGAAATTGGTGTTTTTTTTCCCCCAGTTGATGCTATTCCAACAATGTCTTGTCTTCCTTAATGGAAAATACTGCTTTTACCTCAAATACTCAGCTGCTCTTCCGTACCCCTCAATTCAATTCTGTTAGATTAATTACTTATTAAATGTTGAAAATAGCTGTTTAACATTGATGGAGCACATAACATTATGCTAATAATGTTGCCAGTATTTTTTTACTTAATCCTCCTTTCATCCTATAAAGTACATAACTATCTCCACTTCAAATATCTCCTCACTTCATATGATCTAAAAAGTTGCAAAGTTCTATCACAGAAGCAATATTTTCCAAAAAATAAGCAGTGTTCTCAAAGTAGGTGCTTGGTATAGTATATAATAACAAGTGAATATTAAACAGGTATGTTCTGGAAATGGGATGAGAGATCCAGTGTGTTCCCATAGGCCCTAGCATGTCAAATACCGTTTCCTCTCACATTTCACCTCTCTTGAATTGGCTAGTGGGAGGCAGTGGGACACAGATCCCTATCTGATTCAAGGTAAAACCACCAAAAAAGAATGATGAGCAATGATCTCATGATAAACCTCAATATTAGTTAAAAAACTACAATTAGTCTAGGTATTCAGAATTGTATCACCAACTTTTCTATCCTCTTTCTCTTAATTTTGCAACCCAATCTAAGCTACTAACAAATGACTATCCAAATGAAGCATTTAGTGAAAAATCCAAATCCTTATATTACCTGTTGTATTCTTTTAAGGGTATCTAATCAAATTAAGAGTATCTCCTTATCTTTAGAAATACTTGTATGGTCCAGAACTTTAAGAAAATGATTGTTCAAGATTTATAACTAAATTTATAAGACAAATTCACTAGAAATGTGAGCTTGATAAGAACATTTAAAGGATAATACACTTAAGGTAGTAAAGAGTGAGAGAATAAGAATTTGAGCCTAAGGCAACATTTTGAAAGAAAAATATGCCTTAATGAAGTAATATAATTCAAACCGACAAATCAAAAGCATAGAAGTAATGAAAATCAGTGCATCCTTTATCACATTAATCTAGACACAAAGTAGAAATGTAATAAAGATTTAATGAAGTTTTTTAGTGTGTCCTTTACATGTGATTATGGGAATTCTTCAAACATTTCTTAAGCTTAAAGTTAAAAAGATTTCAAAGTTCTTAAGAACTTTTTCATCATCTGACTGTCTAGCCTCTTATCTACTCATGGGGAAGCTTTTTTTAATCAGATCATACCTCCACTGAATTATAGTACTAACCAAAAATTATTTTCATTAGACCACAGCATCTAGGCTCACAGAGATGAATCCTATATTGTTTTTGTTCTCCTTAGACAATATAATTAAAAGTTTTGTAGACCAGCAGGAAACAGACAGGTTTTCAGCATGCAAATAAGGTCACTTTAATTGATCAATTCCAATTATGTTGTCTTTATTATATACAGATCAACTGATGTTCTGGTATTGATATATCTACATATGCTGCTATTTCAGAATCAGCTAGTCAAACTGGAAGTCAGCTAAGAGTATGGTCTAAATTCTGCCTTTAGACTAGTTTACTTACCCATTTCCATGACTATTCTAAAACTAATGTTTGAGTAAAGTAGCAAAATAGCTCAATTTCTGTGATATTGTAGTTTTCACATTATCTTATTATTCAACAAACTATTGGACAAGAAACTAACAACTGTATCTTTATTTTGTACAGGAAATATATTTAGGAAAATAATTTGAAGTTGTTCATCATCTTTTATGTTTTTTGTATACAAAGTTCATGAATAGACAATAGATGTTTTACATAAAATGCCTATTATCCTTTAGATTAACTACAATACAAAATATTTTAAGTCATCTACTATTTGTTGTTTACTAATTGCACAAAAAAAGCCAATTAGCAATCTTGATTGTAAATATGTGACTTCAGAACTGAAGCTATATCATAACCATTCAAAATCAACAATTAGGGCCTCCTTGGTGGCACAACGCGTTAAGTAGCAGCACTGTGAGACTATCCACAGCCACTGCAGCACAAGTTTGATACCCGGCCAGGGAGCTTCCCATATGGTGCAGCAGACCTCTCCTGCCTTGCCAGCTGCTCTCCTCAGCAGTGTATTTCAGTTGATCTGCCTGTTCTGCTCCCCACTCTGTCTCTGGTGAATCCTCTCACTCCCCAACACCTCTGGCCTACACCCCAGCTTGTATGCATAAATAAATAAATCTTTTTAAAAAAGTCAACAATTAGACTTATTTATAATAAAGTTATCGTATAAATTTTTGAAGCTATTTCTACTATTTGGCAACAAATACTTTTTCTCGTTTTGAAACTTCTGGGGTTTATTTTGGCAATTCTATGACGCTATTTCTATAAAGTACCTGTTCTGAAGTGAAATTCCATGATCTAAATGATGGTAGCATTTAAATTTTTCTTTCCAGTGGGCTCTGTACCCATTTTTGTCTCTGCCAATCAATGAACATATGTAGACATTTCCTCATGAACTCTGTATATAGCAGTATGGATTATCATATGGTATGGATGTTTAGTATAAAGGAGCATGGAGTATATAGCAGTATGGATTTTTAAGATCTTTATATTTCTGCCAAGCTGACAGGTGAAAATTGCATTTCACTGTCCCAACTGCCCTACGCTTCTCAAAATCTCAGGCCAGAGTAAATTCCAACAAAATTTTCATATTCTTTAATTGGCATTTTATCTGCGACTTTAAATCCAAACATCTATACATGGTGCTTACTAAGTACACAGGCATATTCTAAACATTTCTGTTCTATTACTTTATTTAATCTTTATTATCATCACCGTGTTATTCTATAACATAAACAACATGGTTAAATAGCTTGTCCAAGAGCATACAATTAACAAATGGTAGGACCTGTAGTCAAGCTCAAGTAATCTGACTCTAGAACACAAGATATAAACACTGAATATGCTGCCTCTCAGAATCTCATTCTAATTACCAAGATAAGTATTCATAACTCAGGCCATTATTATAGCGTTCAAAATTTGTCTACTTTATATGCAAACAAATAAAGGAGAGTTGTAGAGTTTGGCTTAAGAATTTGAGGCTTGCCCCTAAGCTATTCAGAGACTCATAAAGAGACTCTTTCCTGGAGTTGGTTTGTAAATTCAAAACTCCTAATTGAAAGGCACCTACTCTGCTCCACTCTCCACCAACATTTCAATTTATCTCATATATTCCCACTAGGCTTTCTTTGAATATTTTAACTTAATATTATTGTTATTCTATTTGCATAACATCTAGATACAAAAAGTAGAACCTATCTGTATAACCACTTCAGGAGATGTAGCTAGACTCAACCTAAGTCTAATGTCAATATAATCATACAATGTGTCCTCTGAGTAAAGATGAAGAGAATTCTCCCCTTCTAACATTCATTGAGCAGTACTACATGCCACGCACTCTAAGTGTGTTCATGTATTAAATCATTTAAACATCATAACAACTTTATAAAGAACCAAAATACTAGCTAGGAAGTGGCCTTCCTATCCTCTGAGTAACTTCCTTAAACCAAAAATATTCATTCAGTATTTACTGAGCATTTATCAAGTGCCATACATTGTGCTAGGAATATAAAGATAAGCAGAACAGCCCTCACAGATCTGAGCATCCCACTTAGTTTACTGAAATAGTTCCCTAATGCTATATTTTCAAATGCTCCAAATGCTCATAATCACTTAGCAACAGCCCAAATTTCTGGGCTCCATCTTTATAAATTCTAATTCAGTAGATCTGAAGCAGGGCCAAAAATCTGTATTTTTAAAATCCCAAGATGTACATCTTACATAGTAAGATTTGGGAACCAGTGACTAAATTCATTGCCACTTTAATTTCTGCCCTTAAATTAACATAACAATCCTTCTTAAAAAAAAAAACTCTGATATTATGTCCTGCTTAAAATCCCATCAAAGGTACACAGAACAAGACTAATTATTTTTAAAGAAAATCCTTCCTTCCTTAGTTGCCTGCCCATTTTTTAATCCTCATTATTTTTACATTCTTTGGTAATAGTGCAGTTACTCAAAAGCAAAATATTTCACTTTTTTCTGGCTTATTAGTCTCCTCACTTGCTCTACCAAGGACACCCTTCTCAATGCATGTTTGCTAAATTATGTGAGAAACTTTCAAAATTCAACTCTAGCATTGTTTTGTCTCTGTTGTGTCTTCTACAACTGGTCCTCTCTCCTAGATCAGATCACTCTGGTTATTTTGCTATATTTATCTTACTCTACAATCCTCAGTTTCTCTCCTGGTTCAGAAATGGTATTGAGTCACTCAAATAATCTTTGATCCCCTACTATATATAAGGTATTGGATAAATGAAAGCAAGAATGTTTATGTGAAACTTTCATTTTAAGGTGAAGGCTTCTCAAACTTTGGATTGAATCACAATTACCTGAAAAGGTTCTTATAACAAAGAATCCTGGGTCTTATTGCCAGAATTTCTGAATCCAGAGAGCTGGATGTAGCCTGAGCATAACCATTTCTAACATAACACTGGTCAATAGTGAGATCATTACTGACTTAAAAAGGCCCTAATCTGTACTATCTTGGTGTGCTGAACATGAATATAACCCTGAACAGTTTTTATTAGCTCTCGTTTTGAAGATATTTCATATAATTCATTTTATGTTTCACCGTGTACATTTATCCAGTAGGACTGCAACAACATCCTAAATCAGTCTAGAATGATGTAATATTGCATCGCATTGCATAACACCATCTTGCACACATCATCCAGGGTTGACTGCATCATTTTCTGATGCAATGCAATACTAGTGCCAGGTGGCTGCTGAAGTAAGCTGACCTCAGCAGTGCACTCTAGAAAGCCCTGTCGGAAAGACTGAGCACTGAAAATATTTCAGACTTTGTGCAAGACAATTTAAGCTACTGCTCCATAGAAATGTTATTATTTGATCCATTTAGGCACAATACAGAACAGTAATGCCTCCAAAGTGCGTTAATAGCGTGGACAATTTCTGCTCTATTTGTGGGGAAGTGACATTTGCCAACCAGAAGAAAAGTATCACTTCTCAAGTGAAGAAGGCTTATCATCTTTACTTCGGATGCAAGGTTGGTGACCAAGACAAGCCTTGGACCCTGCATATATGCTGTGCTCCATGTACAACACAAGTTTCACAGTGGTTAAGTGGCAAAAGACCATCAATGCCATTTGCAGTCCCCGAGGTGGGGAGAGAGCCAAGCAACCACATAAAAGACTGTTACTTCTGCTTGGTTCCTCCTCTTTCCAGAGGAATAATGAAGCAAAAGAAGTCTAGAATAGTCTACCCAAACATCCCGTCTGCATTGAGATGACCGGTTCAACAACTTGCTGCAGGGTGATGGAAAACAAGCATGGAATGCTTTTCATCTAGTGTCTACAAACTTTCTTGGGAATGTTAGGGCAGAAAACTACAAGGTACTAGTAGAAGACACGCTGATGCAGTATCAGAAACTTAGCTGCAATATGTCTCTAAAGATCCACTTCCTTCACTCCCATCTGGATTTCTTCCCTGAAAACTGTGGCATGGTTAGTGATGAACACGGCGAACGTTTTCATCAAGGTATCACATCAATGAAACAAAGATACCAAGGAAAATGGTCCACTACAATGCTGGCTGACTACTGCTGGACACTCCCCAGAGATGCTCCTGAACAGCTGTATAAGAGACAAGCAAAGAAATCTAAGAAGTAGTCTATTACTTGATTTTTCACAAGTATTAATCATGGGCCTATTACTACTGGCATGCATTTCGTGATGTAAACATCCCTTTATTGCAGATTACAAAAAAAATAGAGCCACAATTAGAATGACTGTCATATTCGTGTTGAGCACATCCAAATTGATAGGAAATGACTAATTTTATTTCAGTAACATGACTTTTGTAAAAATTTGTTGATCAGTGTAATTAGCATGCAGTAGCAATGATGCTGGTCTGAAGAACACTCTGAGTCCCTATGCTCTAAGAAAATACTTATTTACATATCCTCGAAAAATGCCCACCAGAAGTACAAGACTGTTCATCAATACCCAAAAGTAGTTTATTGAATACTTTCCCTTAAAAAATCTGCCCAAATGCTTTACAAATACAGGAAACATATTCAACCTCTAAGACATTAATATTGCCACATCCTTAGAACTCAGTAACCAGAAAATACACTGCAACTAATAAAACTAGATTGACTAGTCAATTGTTGAGCCATGTACACCATCATCACCAATGGAACTTATTTCCTTCTGGACATATTACACCTAGACCCCAACTGGTTTAGCAGGTTATTTTGAAAACTAAAGAAAAAGTTTATCTTTAGTTGCAACAACATACATAATGACAACATCCCTAGTCATCGAGGTCCTGTGACTCTCTATGCTAGCCTGCTACCACACACCTACACTAGAAATAGAACTTTGAAAAGGAGTGGGACAGTTGATAGGACAAACATATTACTCTAGGCCTGTCCTTCCCTAGCAGATGAACTATCCACAGAAAGGAGTATGTTGACTTGTTAATATTGGGTTTTATTCAAAAGAGGGTTGGAGTAAGAACTGAGAAGTAAAACCGGTGATAAACCAGAAATAAGTATGTTTTTAATAAAACACAGTAACTTTGCTACAAAATATGAAAGTATAGACTTCAAAGATGTGCTTACTTCAGAATTTCTTCTCAATTCTTTATGCAATTTTTTCATCTTTCAATTTCTTTATGAGTGCCATAAACATCAACAGGTTCAGTCACAGCCTGTGAGCAACAACCATGTGTTACTGGCTTTCCCTTTATCACATTACCTATTCTATCACTTATATTTGCATTACCTCATCCTCAATTTGAAAATGTTTTTTCTTTTCCTCATTATATGTCATATAATATAATGTCATATCTGATCAAATAAGATTAGAACTAAGACTGGAACTTAAGGTAACACTAAACTCTATATACATGTATGTTCAGAAGAATATACCTTCAATTGTATGCTTTAATATAACAGGATAAATATAAACTATATTATCAAGTACTTCTCTAATAGAAAAAGTCACATGTATCAGAATAAATGTGTATACACAGAAATCATACTCTGAAGACATTTCTGATTTAGTTCTAAATCCTGACCATGATGAAGATTCTGTAAACCATGACAATGGGTAAGTTCTCTTGAAACAAATGTTTGGTTCTATACCTACACTAATCCCTTCTATACAATGCTACACCACCACCCCAAAAAAAACTACCCAAATAGCTCTCTAATCATTTTCATTATTTATTAAAAAGAGATAATACTATTAATAAGTGGTAGGTCTCAGGTATACCTAAAATCGAAGCCCTTCTCCCTACTTAATTATTTAGTTCATGCCTTTCTATGAATCAGAAGCTCAATATATATATTTTAAATTGAAAGGTTAAAGAAATTTGGGGATGGTTTAAATCAGGAATTGAAGGAAAAGACATGATAGCTGCCTTAAGATACTGAAAGGAATGTTCTATGTAAGGCAGATTTGTTACTGAAATTGGGAGTTACAGGGGCCTCCCTGGTGGCGCAGCAGTTAAGTGCTGTGCTGTGGAGCTGTCAGCAGCACACATTGACCAGAGTTCGACGCCCGGCCAGGGAGAATCCCACGCGGCAGACCTCTCCTGCCTTGCCCGCTGCTCCCCTCAGCAGTGTATTTCTGATCTGCCTGTTCTGCTCCCCGCTCTGTCTCTGGTGAACCCTCTCGCCGCCCCACGCCTCTGGCCTGTACCCCAGCTTGTATGTATAAATAAAAAAATAAAAAAAAAAGAAATTGGGAGTTACAACACTGTAGGGTTTTATTCAATAGTTAAAGCAGTGTTGTAAACTATGAAAACGTAAAAGCTGCTCTTACTTTGGTGAAAATGTAAAAAAATAAAAAGTATATTCTGGATCATCTGAATGCTCTCTATATAGATTTCTATTTTTGCTACAAGTCTTCTGTGTTTGTGGCTATATTTGTTTAGAAACAAGTTGGCACCAAATGATCAATAAAAGGATCAGAATTACATTTCTTTTGAGAAAAGACAAACTTCAATTGCATGCACACAGAGGCCCACACAGACAACTGAACATTCAGGGCAATATTTTTAAAACGTGGCATAGAGCAGGTCCTCAAACAACGTCATTGTGTTCAGTGTTGTTTCATTATAATAATAAGGGAAAAATATCAACTTCCAGCAGGGCCACCATCTGTGTGGAGTTGCATGTTTGCCCCATGTCTCTGTGGGTTTTTCTCCAGGTACTTGGTTTCCTCCCATACCCCAAAGATGTGTGTACATTAAGGTTAACTGGCTACCACAACTGTCCCAATCTAAACCAGTTTGGGTGTGAGTACACACTGTGATGGACAAGCATCCTGTCCAGGGTTGGTTTCTACTTTGCACCCTGAGCTGCCTGGGGTAAAGTCTGATTATTCATGATTCTGAAATAGAATGAGCAAGTGGGAAAATGAATGACTGAATGAATACAACTTATTGTTCAACAATGCACCTTGATTTAGGTCTTTATTTAGAAGCTTAGTGATTTTTTTGTGACCAGAAAAACGTTGCAGGAACTTAACTCCTGTCTATATTAATTAGCCTATGTGTCATATCACTTACAGTTGCAATTTCTTTTCATTTTAAAGATTTATTTACTTATGCATGGAAGAACTGGGGTATAGGCCAGAGGAACAGGGGGGGTGAGCGGATCATCAGAGACAGAATAGGGAACAGAACAGGCAAATTTACTGAAAAATACTGCAAAGGGGAGCAGCAAGCAAGACAGGAAAGATCAGCTGCGCCATATGTGGTTAGCTCTCTGGCCAGGACAGCACTCAGGCCACAGTGGTGATAGCACTGAGACTTAACCCCTAGGCCACCAGGGCTGCAATTTCCAAGAATCTATTGAAGATGTTAAGTGATCACTTACTGTACTAAGATGGAGTTTACTGGGCACAGCTCAAAAGAGTCAAGGATTACTTTCCTCCAAACAAAATTTGAAAGATTAGTCATGGTTGAGAAATACTAGAATAGAGAACTTTCTACCATTTACAGCTGCCCAAAATAGATTGTATTGTGAGAATGCCTTTTGTGCATGTCTAAGAAAATGCAAATACCATACTGGCCAAATTTAAAATAACAAAACTTAAATCCCAAAATCAGTATTTTGTTAAGAACTCAAATATAAGATCACGTGTAAAAAAATGCTAAAATGGATGAATGAATTAAAAACAAAAACTGATTATTCAACTGTGGCCTGAGCCATCAATAATTCAAAGTTCTATAAAATAAATTAGATGCATAAATGCCCATTGAATAAAGGAATACACAACAATCTGTTACAGGTCATAGTTATTAGATGTTACCAGTGATGTGCAGTTGAAAAATTTTCTGAACCACTGATATAAAACCACCTTCCATTTTACCCAAGAAAATATCCTTTCTTCTATTTACAGTGAAGGTTTCAACTACTGGTTTGAGAGAACTCATTAATAAAACATTTTAGTTATGTTATCTGCAAAGGCAGACGATTTCCAACTTTCCCAGGCAAACAGCTTAAAAGACATTTACTGAATTCTTGACACCAAAAGCCCTTGGGAAAGTAGAATTTTGTAGTTTTCAATCCTTTAACAACCAAATGAATACTCTTGAAAATGTTTTTCTTCCTTTATTATCACTATGGAAAATGATAATTTTATAACATGCTTATGCAAAAAAAATCTTTATTTAACTTGCAAACGTCAGATATTCATAAAGGAAAAAAAACAATATAAAGGCACGGCAGCACTATTTTACCACTATAAATACACTGATAATTTGGCTCAAAAGACATCAGCCTTTGTTAGATTGTCCCAAAGAAGGCTAGAGTGATTCTAGCAATATCAAGAGACATCAACTGGTGCAAGTCTTCTCAAAACAGCTTAATAAATATTATAACATGAATATAATGATAGTCTTTATTTATTAAGTCCTTACTTTGTGCCAAGAACTGAGTGTTTACATGGGTTACTGTCTCACAACAATTCTATAGGCAATTATTTTCATCAACTTAATTTATAGATGAGGAAAGAGACCTAGAGAAGTGAAAAAAACTTGTGCAAGATCGAACAGCTAATAAGTGGCAAAATGAGCAGCCAGCCTTTAGAGCCTAAGCTCTTATTCATTAGTTATTTCTTTCTTAAGCAAACTGAATGAAAGCTATAATCTACAAAAGGACTTGAAGCTTCCCAAAAGACATGAGAATAGTTGAAGAACTATGCAGAAAACTTGGCAGAAAATGTAAAATATAAATTCAGGTGATTTACAACAAAAAGCATAGCCTATTACAATACCAGCATGATCAAAGTCCTATATGTGAGGAGATAATAATGTATAACAAGATAATCAAATCATCTACAATGAGAGATTTGAATCACACAGTCATCATGTGGTCAAGGACCACCAATGACATGGCTAAAAATAAATAGTCCACACAGGATAAAATGGTGTTCATTCAGGAAAGGGATATACGGTATTAGGGAAAAAAAGAGGGCATGCGCTTCCTCCCTCCCTTCATTTTTGAGAGGGCATTACCTTTTTTTTTTAATCACATATTTTCTGGATGCATAACAACACTACTGGTGATCTGTCAAACCATTAAAATAGTGTGTCAGTGGAAGAATAAGGTCAATATGCAAACAAATCAAAGGCATATGAACAAATTAATAATTAAGAAAAAGGCAGGGACTACACCCTGAAGATGTCATTGCTATCGTTTCGAGTTAAAAACAAACTTTAATGATGATAAAGTACAAGGAAATGGCTTTCTCAAATACTGCTATAGAGTATAAACTGGTTCAAACTCTGAAAGGCAAGTAGGCTGACGTCTGAAAGCTTTAAAAATTTGCAGTAATACAATTTTTCAAGTGGTATTATTAAGAAATGATCAGTAATATAGATAAAAGGCTATTAACCACAACAGTGGGATCAACAGTGTGATAAGTAGGGAAACAATAGATTCAACCTAAGTATCCCAAATAGGACAATGATGGAACATTTATATACTACGATACCATTCAGCCTTTAGAATTGTTAGAAAATAATTTTAATGATATCAATACTACTTAATGTTACTTATGATATATATTTAGTAATATTTAAATGTTAAGTACATATTTAGTGGTAAGTATTTTTAGTTAATCCTTAGAACAACCTATGTACCAATGGGAAAAAGTGATGCTAAAGTCTGTTAGGAGTGTGCGAGGAGTAAATGGTGACAGGTTTACTCATATTTATGGCTCTTACTAAGGCTGAAGTAAATGTGGGAAGCTGGAAAGTAATGGACTGTAAAATATCGGTACTAAGCGTAGTCACAGGAGATTCCATAACATTCCTCTATCAATCAAAATATTTAAGCAAGAGAAAGATACTGCATTAAAGGAGAAAATAGAAGTGAAGTACAATATTAAGACAAATTAAGATGACACAAGAAAACACTCAGCTATAGGAGCATGATGACTAAAAGAAGCAAGCAGGTCAGACTGGGTAAGATAACATAAAGGTTATGAGAAACACTGAACCAATCTGATACAAAGGCTCTGCAGTAAGCTCCAAGGATCTTGGGAGTTGGAATATGGTTCACGGACTTTGCATGGAGATAACACAATCACAATCAAAGTAGAAGAAACAAAACACTTCACTGTTGAAGTACATCCTTACCCACAAACTCCTATCTTCAAGCAGCAGTAAGGTGTCTTCAGCATTTGAAACAGTTTATATTATGGTATACATCTCATAGACTTTAATAGTCCTAAGGAATTTTTAAAATTATTTTCATCTTGGACAAGCTGCACCAACTGTAATTTACAATCTTTGTCAACAATGAACTGGATTTCCAGCTAATTACCAATTCTGCTACAAATTATAACTTCAACATTAAATAAGTACACATCTTGAAAGCTCAAAAGTGGAGAAGTCACACTTTCAAATTAGATATTAAATGATGTTCTTTTTACTATTTAAAGGCACACACATTTCTTCAAGAAGATAGTCCCCAAAATGCATAATATTTAATCAGGAATAAGAAGAAAAAAAATCAGTGGGTCGCATACAATGCAGAATATTAGTATTAATTATTAGATAATAAAAGTTCTTAAAAGGCTATATCAAATAGGCTGCAGGTCAATGCTGAAATGTTAGCCTCTATTAAACAGATCTTACTAAGAATTTTATTTATCAAATTTTTCATATTCTTAGTAAGCTAAAGTCTTGGTATCCTTTGGCAAATGAATATGTATAATCAAATGCCCTCTAAAATTAAGTGAAACATCTATTAAGCAGTCACTTAAAGCCAAAATATTTAATTATCAAGAATTTTAATATTTAAAGGTTTGGCATTTCTAATTATTAACCAAGAAGGTCTTCACAATTACAGTAACAAATTATAGAAACACAATTCTCTAACACAGGACAATTATTCTTTGGTAGACAAAGAAAGAAAGGCATAGAGAAGTTAGGTCACACTAGATAGTAAGTGTGAAAAATGATTTTAAACCAACGCATTCTACTAGTGCCAATGCTTTTAACCACTGAAAAACTGCCTCCAAAAGATTAATGAAATTAATGTATGTAATTAAGACATTTAAATGTAGGAATTTTCATTTAAATGCTCATAAATGAAAAAGTAGGATATCAAACTATGCTAAGAGTTAATGTGTCTTTTTTTCAGGCACATTCATGTACCTTATTTGTAATAGCAATTCATTACATTAACTGTATGATTAAATATCTACGCTAAGAAATGTAGTTAAAGAAAATGAAGTAGTTCTGGTCTTGGGCAAGGAAAAAGATAACCAAGATATAATGTTAAAGGAAAAAGGATTGAATGTGTAAGACACTTAGAGCCACACAGAACAAATATGTACATAAACTGTATAAATGCAGAGAAAAGGATCCATGAAAAACACAAAAACTATTAAGGGATGATTACCTAAGCAGGCTGGTGGTAGTGGTAAAGGGCCTTTTGAGTTTTAGTTCTCTATAGTTTGACAATTTTTACAAGATTTATGTATTATTTGCATAATTTTAAAAAAGTCTATCAATTAATAAGACAGTCTTAAACACTAACCAATTTTTTTTAAAGATCTACTTATTTACGCATACAAGGATGGGGTGTGGGCCAGAGGTGTGGGGGTGAGAAGATTGACCAGAGACAGAGTGGGGAGCAGAACAGGCAGATCTACTGAAATACACTGCTGAGGGGAGGAGGAGGCCAGACAGGAGAGGTCTGCTGTGCCATGTGGGTTATCTCCAGGACCAGAGATCTAACTCCTGTCACAGTGGCTGGCAACAGATTGATAACTCTGAGACTTTAACCCCTGCACCACCAGGGAGGCCCAATCTTAACCTATTTCTTATTGTGTAAATCACATTCACTGAGAAGGGCTGGCCTGCAGTCAGTCATAAAAAAATCTAAAGATTAAATCTGAAGTATATTTAAATTCTCTGATATCCTGCAACATTCTTGTTCTACTGTAATAGATTTTAACCACTACACCCCCTTCTTTAAGGCTGTTAACAGTCTGCAACAAAATAAACTATGGTTGTATTTAGATTAACTGCCCCGTAGTCTAAACTATGAGATTTCTGAAGACTTTTACTATCTTAGTCATTATTGCATCACCAGCACCAAGTACCTTCACACAATAATAGTTATCACTTACATTTATTATGTCACATACTGTTCTAAGTGATACACACATATAGTAAAATCCTCACAACACTGAATACTGAAGCACACAAAGTCTTATACCCAATTACAGAAGAGTGGAATTGCTGGCAAAATTGCAGAACTATACGCACACATGCGCGCACGTGTGCGCAGCGCGCGCTCTCTCTCTCTCTCTCTCAAGATACAGAGATACATATTTGCTAAAGATGAAACAAGGGTAAAGATATTTCCACATATTTACCTAGCTTATTTTCCATAACCACACTCATATGCTTTTTCAATAATTTTTTAAAATCAATATTCTGAATGTATAGGATTGGCAGGCACTGGCTTTTTACAGATCTTCAAGTAACACACCAAGCTACTTTCAAGGTCCAGTACTTGTCACATAGCTGTATTTATTAACAAAATATGTTTTTCACCCTGGCTCTAGGATACTATAAATATTTTTAATGATAAAAAACTAAATTTCAAGATTCAAGAAAGTTTTAAAGTAACAAAGGATTCCCAAGCTTAAGAAAAAAATCCCATGAAAAAGTAGGACACAGACGAGACAATGACTTTCAAAAATCTTTCAAAAAAATCTTCAAATCTTTCTCTGCTGTCCCTTTGTTCTCAATTAGTCTTTCAGTGTTCACTCAAATACTTATTAAGAGCTCCCTGTGTCCCAGCATTTTCTTTTACAACACAGGTTTCAAATTCAGTCCATTTGTAATTTTACCTATTGAAACATGTATCCAAATTTATAATGGAAGAAAGGGACAGAAGTCACTGTAGAGAAATTTACTAAGCATTTAAATTTAAAAGGAAATCCGTATGAGGATATAGCACAACCCTTAAAAATGTAAAACTTTCTCCTTTATACCTCCTGGTTGTTTTTTTCTCCCCCCTGTGGTATATTTTCAGTTGGAAAAACAAATTCTCACAAACTATTAGGAAAAGCACAGAGGAACAGTCATTAATAAGTGAAAACTGCAATGATACTTAGTAGACACTTGCAGTCTCTAAATACATTCTAACTTCTAAAGTAACTGGGTAAAGTATTAAGGTAAGACAAGTTCTACTACTAGACTTTTGCTCCATTTGCAAAATAAAACATTTTGACAATCATACTTTGGAATAATCTTTATGTTTAATAAACCAATCAAGATTTTAATGAAAACTGCCTCATAGATGACAGCTGAGATCACCAGGACTAAAAAAGTAACATCGTGAGGTAACTTTTCTTAAAAATAAGTCATCTTTTTCTGAAAAAGTACAGGCATGCCAAACTTTTCTGTCACTAATTCTTATATAAAATTTAAATCTCATTTTAGAAGAGCTTAACTTCATTTTTGATAAGGATTTCACTGGCAACAGTTCCTTATCATTCGCTTTAAGTTTCTTAATTATTCACAAACATTCTTATAAACATTTCAACATACTTATTATCATACTTCTATCAGAAAAACAGAAAAGAACTGTGTGAGGAGGTTGTGGAGAAATAGAAATCCATGTGTATTGTTGGTAGAAATACAAAAGTCCAGCTATTATTAAAAACAGCTATTATGAAAAACAGTGGCTCCTAAAAAAAATTAAAAATTGAGTTACCACATGTTCCAGCAATCCGATTCTTGGGTGTATGTCAAAAAGAACTGAAAATCAGCTCAGAGATGTTTGCACACCCATATTCACGACACCCAACAGATGAAAGCAACTAAAGTGTCCATAAAAAATGAATGAATAGGGCCTCTCTGGTGACGCAGCGGTTGAGCGCTGCCCTATGGAGCTGTCGGTAGCGCACGATATGAGTTCGATGCCCAGCCAAGGAGAATCCCACATGGTGCGGCAGACCTCTCCTGCCTCGCCCGGCGCTCCCCTCAGCAGTGTGTTTCTGATCTGCCTGTTCTGCTCCCCACTCTGTCTCTGGTGAACCCTCTTGCCACCCCATGCCTCTGGCCTGTACCCCAGCTTGTATGTATAAATAAATAAATCTTTAAAAAAAAAAAAGAATGAATAAACAAAACAAAATGTGGTGGTGTATAGTGGAATATTATTCAGCATTAAAAAAACCTCTCATATGTGTCACAATGTGGAATAATTCTTGAGGATACTATGATAAATGAAATAAACCAGTCACAAAAAGACAAAAACTATAATTCCACATGAGATATTTATAACTCAGTTTAATAGAAAAAAAAAAGAAGAATGTTGGTTACCAGGGATTAGGAGGAAGGGAAAATTGGGAGTTGCTTAATGGTAACAGAGTTTCAGTATTGCCAGATCAAAGATTGTGGATTTTGGTCACACAGTAATATAAATATACTTAGCGCTATTAAATTATAAACTTAGAAATGGCTAAGGAGGAAAATTTTATATTACATGCCATTTTTTTTTTTAACCACAAGGAATAGCCACATTCACCTCAAAAACTATGGGGGGGAAAAGTCATCAATCACTTAATTTTTACTTTTGTATGTTCTCTAAAAGGGTCCTGTCTAGCAAATGGAGAAGAGTTTACTAATTTTTCTTGTAGAAAATACAAGTTTTAATATAAAAGATAATATAAAAATATAAAACTCAATGCATACACAAAATAAATAATTCTTGATGCTCCAAAAGACAGAAAGATACAATTATTTTCAAAATTTCAAGCCTTAAGTTAACTTTAAAATTTTCATAATACTTTTACCAAAAGTTCTGAACAAGAAGACTGCCTTATCTCAGTCTCAATTTTTTTTCTCAAACTCCCTAGTTAAGCCAAAAAGAAAAAAAGAAAGAGAAGACCACACACAAATACATACAAGTAGAAGGCTGGGTAAAATCTACCAACAGGATAATCAAACCCAACATTACAAAAAAAAATTACAAAAACACCTTTATGAATTAAAATAAATTGCGTAAGAAAACTAACCTACACATTTAATTTGTTTTCCTAGTTGACAAGAGACCTATGTTACAATCTTAGATATGAATAGTCTTTTAAGATTCACCTAAAATTCAAAAAATTGTATTTTAATGGAACACTTGTATGAACAAGCATAGTAACTTAACTCAAACCTTTGACATCCATGCATGATAAGTTTTCAATTTCACCACCAAGCAGAATAAAGTATTACAAGTTCTTCAGAAAAAAATCAGTCAAGAGATTAATCCCCCTCAAGCTTCCTACATAGCAATCTTAACATAAAGCAACAGACTGTAACCACAAAATCTTAACCTTGAGCCCAAACCTCATTAGACCTGCAAAGATAATGGAAGTTAACAGGTAGGACGATTGGACACTGTCCAAACTGCACAATATGCTTTGTAGTGGACCACAGGAATGAACAGTTTATGAGTTTAAAATAACATGATAGTTCAGTGAACATAAATATGAAAGAGTGCACTAATAAAGACTTCATATAAATTGAGCCACAACAATCAGACTAACAATACAGGCTTGAAGCCTTGCCTTGAGCTGGAAGCCAATGGTATTAACTCTCAAGAAATCCACAATCAAAGGGCAGTTTTTCTACCATGTAGGTTCAGAAGCTTTACTGAAAGTATTTCATCAACACATCAGGCTTAGCAATTGTCTACTCTAAACCATGGCATCAAGACAAAAAAATATTACTGCCAGTCCTAAGACTGCAGTGCCTTGCACATACCTTGCTGAAATGAAGTGTATGACTACTGTATGTTTATGACTCTAGTCTCTATAGAGTCCATGTTAAATATATTGCGTGGCCTATTTGGGGAGGAAATAAGGGGGTAGGAAATTGCAAAAGGTTTGGCCAGTAGATCAATGCTCACAAAGAGACATCAGCAAGCTATCAACATTACCAAGGGAAGTTTTTTTTTTAAACTAAAAAGAACCTCCTTTAAAGCTTTGAATTTGGGGGTGGGGGGTGGGGGGAGTTGTTTAAGCCTCAGTGCTATAACAGGTATAGCCTGAGTTGGATCCCTGGCCAGGGAGGAGCTAACCCACACATTCTGCAGCAGACCTCTCCTGTCTCACCTGCTGCTCCCCTCAGCAGTATATTTCAGTAAATCCACCTTTCTGCTCCCCACTCTGTCTCTGATGAATCCTCTCACCTCCCACACACCTCTGGCTTACACCCCAGTTCTTTTACACAGAAATAATTTTTAAAAAGTTTAAAGCTTTGAATTCAATGTCGGTCTTCATTTTTAAGATATGGAAAAGATGCAAGTAGATGGGGGAGACAAAAAACTAAAAGAAATATTTGGACAACTTGAAAAAAGTTTTTAAGTGTTGTAGAAATTTAAACCAGAATTTTAACAGGTGATACCTATTTTCAATTATACAATGTTACCAAGACTCCTAAACCAGTCACTGGACATTATCTCATTTAATCTTCATGACACCAACTAAGATGGGTTTTATTATTATCATCATTTCAAAGGGAGGAAATAGGCTCAGAAATATTCACTAAGTTGCGCAAACTTACAATGCAGTAAGTGAGATGAACTCTACCTCACAGTTATCTTCCTGAAGATACTCTGCTCTTAAACCACACTAGCATGCTCTTCTTCAAATAACAAAATCAAAGTAAAGTTGTGATAAGAAAAAAAGTTCACTAATAAATGAGAGAACTTCTTGATTTTTAATGACCAAAGTCAAAGAAAGAATTTAAGGGATGTCCGTCCATCCTCAGTTATTTTACTTTAATGATACCGTAACTATTTGTTTTGAAAATCTCTGAAGGAATCTAGCTTGAAACCTAAACCATAACAATGAACTGCTTAAAATTTCTTTGAAATCTAAAAATCTACAGTGGTAAATACAGTCCCTACCACTAAGAAATTAACATGAAATGTGCTATGCTAAATCTATTATAATCATACACCTAGTTCTCTGTTCTGATTTCTTCAGATCTTTAAGCTTTTTAGTTTCCTAGACCTTCTTTTAAAAAAAGACAAGTTTATCTATCCCACTTGGATTCTGGAAGCTCATTCAAAATGGAAAATTCCAAGGACAAAATCCCTGCTCCTCAACCTCTCAGTTTCCAAAAAGCTTAAAATTCTTTAAGTATAAAAACCAGACAATGAACAAACATCTAAAAGTTGTTGAGTAGCCACCATTTTTTATACTCTAGCCCAATTTTTCAGTTTTGAGGATCTTTATAGTAAGAGACACCATTAAATGTGACCCACATTTGGTAAATTTTCAAATGGGAAAATCTTGGAAATAACAGATGGGACTGAGGATAATCTAGATACTAATTTAAAAATTGGCGGTGATGCACACTATCTAGTTAATTCATTTATATTAAAGTTATAGTATTCTCAACTGATGAACTGCAAAAGAGAATTAACTACACCACTACATATAAAAAGGTAGTGATTAGTGCATGACTTGATGCACAGTATTAAGTATGATTCAGCATGAAATTAAGGACAGAAAACCGGCACTACAGAGATCTGCTTTATATTTACAATATAGTAGTTTCATTTTATCAAAAGCATTACAATCACTTCTACAAAATTAACTGCAATTAGTTCTTGGCAACTCCTGAAATTCTATCTAAGTCTGTTTACTTATATTTTGAATTTTACAAGTGCTTTCGCTGGTTTCTACAAACTGAGAATATATCATTCTCCAGAAGAAGGAACAAAAAGGATCCTACAAGAAGGACCTATAGCATAAACAAGTTTATTTTCTACTGATACTGATTAGGGAAGTTAATCTCTACCAAAAGAGTGGAAGGACTTAACAGTAAAGCCAGTCTACTCACCACAACTTACTATAAATCTTCAATTCCTTAAAATGATTTCCTCAAACTACTAAAATGGACCAAATTGGGGGGGGGGGGGACCAGGCGGTAGGGAATCACTGGACCCCACTGATTGAATTCAAAATTACTAGTCCTATAAAGTACCCCTTAGACTCAAACTTCAAGATGTTCTAAAGATTTGTTCTAACAATGATTATTTCAGGTATAGGCTGAAGGTTTTCTTTTAATATGCTTCAATTTCAGGAAACTAAGAGGTCTAAAATTCTGCAGTATTTTAGTGCTAATTTCATTCGCTCGGATCACACACTTTTATTCCAATCTCATTAAAATGGCTTGGTTAATTTAGCCAGTCGCTCTGTTTTCACTATGATATTGTCAAAAATGAATGAGGGGTTTTCAGGCTTATAAATGAAAATATGCCTCATTCATCTCTTGACAGATGATAGGCTCACACGTATCTAATTCTGATGTTCCATTTAAAATGTTGCTGGTTTCTCTACATTCCCGTTACTCCGACTCACAATCTGGGCAAGTTTTTCCAAGGCGGTTAAAACAAAACAAAATCTGCACGTGCAAATTTAAAAAAAGTTCACATCTGCAGGTACAGCCAGGCAAATCCCTAATGCACAAAGGCAAAGACGCAGCCGAGGCAGGACAAGCGCGGGGCAAGATCGCAGCGGACCACGCGAGCCTCTGCCGGGCAGCGAGGGCCGGGAGCCCACAGAGCAGCCGGGACCAGCGTGCAGGGTCCGCCCCGGGGCCCACTTTTCAATGGCACGGGAGAGGACGGGGGCGGGAAGCAGCCGCAGCTCGGGTGAACGCGGCGGCGACCGAGTCGCAGCTCGTCTCTCTGCCCGGGGTTTCCAGGCGAGGGGAAGTCCACCCCGACGCGGCCAGCCCGCGGGCCGGGTTTCAGCCGCGGGGCGGGAGGGCGCGCGAGGCCTCGGCGGCCGCGAGGGGAGCACCGCGGCGCTCAGCCCCCGGCCCCAGAGCGCACTTTCGCTGTGTCTCCCACCCCCACGACAAGATGGCGACGCGGACCGAGGGGGAGCCCCGCCGGCGAGGTCGGGGGAAAGAGAGGGGAGGGGAGCAGAGACAGAAACAAAAAGGCGCCCCCCCCCCCCGGACGCAGAGGCCGGCCCACGAGCCCCGTGCGGCGGGCGGCGGGCGGCGGGCGGCGCCGCCGGCGGAGAACGCGGCGGCGGAAGGAACGGAGGGAACGAGCTTACTTTTTCTTGTCGTTCGCGCCGCCGGCGCCCTCCATGGCGAATCGGTCCCAGCGAAGCCTTCGACGCCGGAGGCCCCCAGGCTCGCTCCGGCCTAAGCGCAGGCTCCCTCTACACGCGGAGAGAGGAGAGGCACGTCCAGAGGTGGGGGTGGGAGGCGGGAAACCCCTCGTGAGACCGGAGGCAGGAGGAGCAGGCGGCAGTGGCCGGAGTCCACTCAGAAGAGCCTCTGCTAGAGCTGCCTGTCAGGGCCCGGCCCGAAGTGGCGGGGAGGGCGATCCTCGCGTCCCCTCAGACGAGGCGGCTCTGTGCTCTGAGGAGCTGAAGCAGCGGCTGGCGGCGGGCAAGGGCGGAGGCGCGCTCGGGGGCGCGCCCGCCCGCGGACCCGGCGCGCGCTCTTGCAAACCCGCCTCACCTGAGGGGGAGGCGGGTTCCTCGAGGGCCAATGGCGAGCGACGCAGGCGACCAGTCCCCACCCCAGCCCACGTCGCTCTGAGCCAATCAGGGGGTGGTCAGCTGAGACACAGCTGGGACGCGCTCACGTGCTCGTCTGTGTGCTGCTGCGGAGGAAAGAGAAAGGAGCTGGCCTGTGGCCAGCCTGGGTCTGGCCACTCTGCCTTCTCCTTGGGAAAGCGGTGGCTGGCTTTGGGAGGCGCTGGATTTCGTTTAGGGGTCCCAAAGCCTGCATCACATTTTCTGCTTTCAGTGCATAAGTCTCCCGCACTCTTTCTCCTCGGAGGCAGTGCTGTGCAGGATTGCTGCCAGCTCTGCTGAGTCCCAGTTAAAAAAAAAAAGCAGACTTTTCCAGTCGTGGTAGTAAATGGTCCCTTCGCTAGGCTGTATTACAATGGGGTCTTTCTTGTCGGATTACCTAACCACGGTCCATGTCACCGTCTACATTCTTTGCCAGAGAACTTGAAGGGTACTCTCCTGGTACATTAGATTTTTCTGTGATGAAGTTTGATTACAAATCCAAATTTTAAAAGTACAAAACAAACTCTCTTGCTGTAAACCTGTCTGGGAGGTACTTAAGGTAGGAAGGAAATCTGAAATATCTAAACTTAATGTAAGCATTTAAAATAGGTATGTGTCTTTAATAAAAGAGCATAAACCTGAATTTCAGGGAAAGAGGAAAAATGGGTTTCAGTAGACTTATACTTTCTTGTAGCTTTCAAAAGAGCTATAGATAATCTTAGATTGATATGGAAAAAGAGGAAGGTGACCCTTAGTTTGAGACTGACCTCCTTGACTGAGTTCACTGTGTGGACTGGAGAGAGGAAGGATTCTGCAGACTCCCGGCCTTGACCACTGAGCAGAGTTAACTCTATGATGACAACCAGTATTTTCTGTTTGCTGATAGGACTTTGCAAACTACAGAATAAGACATCACTTTTTGAATTTAGAAGCATATATTTCAACTTCAATAGTTGAAACACATCAGATGCCGATATTTAAGATGTATCAAATATATAAGATATATAATATATCAAATATATGAGAGATGTTGTGATCAATAAGTGATTGTTGGTTTATTATTAACCTTTATATTTTCCCCTTCTCTTTGGCCTATGCTATAACAACAATAACCAAAAAAGCACATCAATTTGAAGGAAAGTGATTAGAAGATTACTCCATTAAAATATTTTTCTTTTAGGGCCTCCCTCCCTGGTGGCGCAACAGGTTCAGCCAGCACTACGAAGCTATCCAGAGCCACTGCAGCACGAGTTCGATACCCAGCCAGGGAGAATCCCACTTGGCACAGTAGACCTTTCCTGCCTCGCCCACTGCTCTTCTCAGCAGCGTACTTCAGTCGATCTGCCTGTTCTGTTCCCTACTCTGTCTCTGGTGAATCCTCTCACCACCCCACACCTCCCACCTACACCCTAGTTCTTGTATGCATAAATAAATAAATCTTTAAAAAATATTTTTCTTTCAAAGATCAAAACAGAAAATGTGTGTGTTTTATCTGAGTCTATAGAAAATATGAATCGACTGAAAATTTAACACTTTTCAGTTATAGATGTTTTAATCATAAATTTACAAAAGAATGCTGAAAGATTTTTTTCTGGCCCAACTTAGAAAGAATTTGGAAGTTGTCACTCCCATTTGTACAACAAGAAAAAAAATGTACAAACTGAAAACCAACAACTCTTCTTAAATCTGTCAGAGAACTGAGGCCACAGGGCAAACTGTTGCCCCCACAACTGGAGAGATAAACAAGTAGATATAGAGAATCACAGCTTATCAAAGGATCATCAGGACTGGAAACCAGCAAGTAAAGTCAGCATCACAATGGAGCCAATATCACTAGGAGTACTTTAAAGTTTAAGTGAGGAATTACTTGAGACTCTGTGTGGACTAGTTTGAGAGCTTAAAAACTCCAAGGAGGCTTAGCCTTAGAGAGCCCCACAAATTTCCTGAGTTTTATTTCTAGGAATCCCAAAAGATTCTCACCATAAATATCTGAGAAAAAGTTCCTATAGCTTTTAACAGTAAGAGTAACTATTTTTTAATTACTCCCAGAGCTCTCTATTCTTAAAGAACAAGATTTTTCCTCAAGGGAAACTATTTTATCAGAACCTAAACAAATGGAGTTTACCAGAGCCTAACCAAGATGGGCAAAGGGAAACACCCAACTCCAGCCCCATCTCATCCTCAAGTGGGAGAAGAGAAAGACTCAATTCAAGCTCACTAAAAGATAAGCGATCTTATCATAGGATGATAGAAATTCTTTGCTCCTCAAACACCTTTCTACCCCCAAAATATGCCTCCTATATAATAACGGGGTTATTGCTGAAAGAACTGCAAGCCTCAGACCCTGCTTAAAGAGACAGTAGGGACATTGAAAGACAACAGGAGAAAAGAAATATGGACACTGGAAGAAATTTTAACCTTGCACACCACAACTACAGCAAACAATAACATAGCACAATTCCTATGGGGTAAACATAAAACCTCATAGTAAAGGCATATCTACCTAAGTTCCTTTTACCTGGTATAGCATGTCTGGTTTTCAATAAAAAAAATTTTGACTTACTAAAAGGCAAAATAAACAGTTTAAATAACTAAACCAAACATAAGAAGCAAACTCAGATATGGCAGCAATTATTCTACCAGGAATTAAAAATAACCATAATCAATATATTAAAGATTCTAAAGGAAAAGGTGAAAAGCATGCAAAAATAGATGGGCAATGTAGAAAGAGAAATGGAAACTCTCAGGAAGAATCAAAAGAAAATGTCAGAAATGAAAAACAATGTAAACGTGTTAAGAATATTTTTGATTGCCTTATCGGTAGATTGGATATATCTGAGGAAAAAGTGAATGAGCTTGAAAATATGTCAATACAACCTTTCAAAACCAAAATGCAAAGAAAAAAGTAATGAAAAAGATGGATCAGAATATCCAAGAACTGTGGAACAAATACAAAAAGTGTACTCTTATTATAATATCAGAAGGGGAAAAGAGAGGGGGGTGGCAGAAGCAGTGTATTTCAAGAAATAATGACTGAGATTTCATAAGGTAACTGATAGACACCATTTCACAGAGCCAGGAACTCAGGCAATGTCAAGCAGGATAAAGACCAAAAAATATACACCTGGTATATCATATTCAAACTGCAGGGGGGAAAAGACAAAAAGAAAATCTTGAAAGAAATTGGGAGTGGGGTAGAATGGAGTAGAAGTACCTTCTCAATGCTGCAAAGGCTATTTCAAATGCAGAAAGCATTTGAAAAGATTCAGCATTCTTTTGTAATAAAATTAAAAACATAAATAGGGGTAGAAATAACATATCTCAGCATAATAAAAGTCATCTATGATAAAACCTCAGCTAACAGCATATTCAATGGTAAAATACTGAAAGTTTTTCCATTAAGATCATGTATAAGACAAAGATGCCCACTTTCCCTACTATTTCTCAATAGTAATACTATTCTTCAATTGGAAGTCCTAGCCACAGCAAGGCAAGAGAAAGACATAAAAGGAATATGAATTGAAAAATAAATAAAACATACTTTGCAATATACACAGAAAACCCTAAGGACTTCACTAAAACAAAAATAAGAAACAAAAAATAAGTACAGTAAAGTGACTAGTTACAAAAATCTTATATTCCTATATACAAATAGAAATCAAGAAAACAATCCCCTGTATAATCACATCAGAAGTATTAAATACCTACCTAGAAGTAAACTTAACAAAGGAGGTAAAGGACCTGTAAAATGAAAAGTAAAGACATTTTTAAAAGAAATAGAAGACAGAAAGTAATGGAAAGATATTTCTTGTTCGTGGATTGGAAAAATTAAGATTGTTAAAATGCTTGTCCTGTGCAAAAAAATATACAGATTGAATGGAAACTCTCAGGAAGAATCAGAGTCCTTATCAGAGTTTCAATGGATTTCTTCAGGGAATTAAAACAAACATTAATGAAATTCAAATGGAACCACAAAAGACCCTGAATAGCCAAAGCAATCCTGACCAAAAACAGTGGAATAATGGAGATATAACACTCTCAGATTTCCAGCTGTACTATAAAGCTATAGTAATCAAAACAGTGTGGTATTGAAATAAAAAAACAGACATACAGATCAAAGAAATAGAAATGAGAGCCCCCAAATAAATCACACTGATATGGATAGTCTATGACAAAGGAAATAGGGGTTTACATTGGATAAAAGAAAGTCTCTTCAATAGTGCTTGGAAAACTGGATAGTCAGATGCAAAAGAATGAAATTAGGTCACTATGTTATACCACACACAAAAAATTAACTCAAATTGGATGAAATTAGGTGACTATGTTATATCACACACAAAAATTAACTCAAATTGGTAAGACCAGAAAACATAAACTGCATAGAAGAAAACATAGGCAAAATATTCCATGACAATGGCCTCAATGATGTATTTGGGGACTAAACTCCTACAGCAAGGGAAACAAAAATAAAAATAAAGAAATGTACTACATCAAACTATATTTCACAGCAAAAGAAACTATTCATTAAAACAAAATGATGCCATACTGAATGGAAGAAAATATTTGCTCATCACACATCTCACCAGAGCCAATATCCAAGATCTACAAGGAACCTAAGCAACTCAATAAAAAGAAAACAAATAACCCAATTTTAAAAGTGTGCAGAAAAACTAAATAGCCATTTCTCCAAATAGCACCTACAGATGGGCAATAGGCACATTAAAATGTTCATTATCACTTATCATCAGGGAAATACAAATTAAAACAAACACTAGGGCCTCCCCGGTGGTGTAGCGGTTAGGTGCTGCGCTGTGGAGCTGTCGGCGGCGGAGACGTGAGTTCGACGCCCGGCCGGGGAGAATCCCACATGGTGTTGCAGACCTCTCCTGCCTCGCCCGCTGCTCCCCTCAGCAGTGTATTTCTGATCTGCCTGTTCTGCTCCCTGCTCTGTCTCTGGTGAATTCTCTCGCCGCCCCACACCTCTGGCCTGTACCCCAGCTTGTATGTATAAATAAAAAATAAATCTTTAAAAAATAAAAATAAAAAAATAAAACAAACACTAGATACCATCTTATACCTGTAAAAATGGCCCATATCAGAAAGTCAGAAATGACAAGTGTTTGGAGGACATGGATAAAGGAAACCCTCTTACACTGTTGTTGGGAATGTAAATTGGCCCAGCCTCAGGGAAAACAGTACTGATATTTCTCATAATATTAAAAACAGATCTATCATACAATCTAGCAATTCCACTCCTAGAAATCTATCTGAAGAATGCAAAAACACTAATTAGAAGGGATATTTCTGTCTATGGTAATTGCAGCACTATTTACAACAAAGTTATGAAAATAGCCTAAGTGTCCAATGACAGATGAGTAAATTAAGAAGATATGATATATCTATACAATGAAATATTACTCAGCCATTAAAAAGAAAATGAATTTGTGGCATTTGCAGCAACAAAGATGGAACTGGGATAGGATTATGCTGAGCAAAATAAGCCAGAAGGAGAAAGACAAATACCAGATGTTTGTGCTCATATGGAGAAACAAAACAAAAAGGCAGACAAAACCAAACTAAAAACAAATCCTTGAAATCTGACTGTAAAGCTGAAGCTTCCAGTGTGTGTGTGGAAGGGGAGGAGGAGCAGTGGAGAGCAAAGATGGATGAAAAATGGAATATGGTAGAAGATTATGGGTGCCTTGGCAGTGGTTATGGTGTGGTAACAGACATATGAAGAGCTGGGATCCTATATTTCTGAATCATATACCATGTTGTAAATCAATGTTACCTTAATTTAAAAATGTAAAAAATAAAACATAGTACCAAAAGTACTAGCCATGAAAGAAAAAAATTGCTAAATTAAACTTCATTAACTAAAAACTTCTACTCTGCAAAATACACTGCTAGGAGAATGAAAAGACAAACAATATACTGGGAGAAAATATGTGCAAATATACATCTGATAGAGGACTTGTATCCAAATTATACAAAGAACTCTTCAAACTCAACAGTAAGAACAAAAAACAATCCACTTAAAAAGTGGGCAAAAGATCAGAACAAACACCTTCCCAAAGAAGGTATACATATGGCAAACAGGAATATAGAAATATGTTCAACATCACACGTCTTTAGGAAATTGAAATTTAAAAAACAACGATATTTTCCCAGTTGGTAGGGTGTCTGTTAGTTTTGGTTAATGTCTCTTTTGCTGTACAGAAGCTTTTTATTTTGATGTAATCCCATTTGTTTATCTTGTCTTTCCCTTCCTTCACTTTGAGGTATGTGTCTTTCAAGATTTTGCTGAGATGTATGTCATGTAGAGTTTTGCCAATATTTTCTTCTATACATTTTATGGTTTCAGGTCTTATATCCAGGTCTTTTATCCATTTTGAGTTGACTTTTGTGCAGGGTGGGAGGTAGTAGTCTAGCTTCATTTTTTTGCATGTGGCTGTCCAGTTTTCCCAGCACCATTTATTGAATAGACTGTCCTTGTTCCACTGCATTTTCTTTGCTCCTTTGTCAAAGATTAGTTGGTCATAGATATATGGCTTTAATTCTGGGTATTCTATTCGGTTCCATTGATCTTTCTGTCTGTTTTTGTTCCAGTACCATGCTGTTTTAATTATTATGGTTTTGTAGTATAGTTTGAAATCAGGGAGTGAAATTCCTCCGTTTTCTTTCCTTTTAGTTAGTAGGGCTTTAGCTATGTGAGGTTTTTTTATGATTCCATATGAATATCATCAGTAGTCGATCTATTTCTTTGAGTAGTCAATCTATTTCTATTTCTTTCTAATCTCTATTTCATTGAGATTTTTATTGGAATAGCATTGAATCTGTAAATTGCTTTTGGTAGGATTGCCATTTTGATAATGTTAATCCTTCCAATCCATGAGCAAGGGATGCCTTTCACACAACGCAACAAAAACAAAGCCAATAACCCAGTCAAAAAATGGGCAGAAGAGTTAAAAAGGCACTTCTTCAAAGAAGAAAAGCAAATATCACTTATAATCAAGGAAATGCAAATCAAAACCACTATGAGGGGCCTCCCCGGTGGCACAGCGGTTAAGCGCTGCGCTGTGGAGCTGTCGGCAGCGGCGACGTGAGTTCGACGCCCGGCCAGGGAGAAGCCCACATGGTGCGGCAGACCTCTCCTGCCTCACCTGCTGCTCCCCTCAGCAGTGTACTTCTGATCTGCCTGTTCTGCTCCCCACTCTGTCTCGGGTGAACCCTCTCGCCGCCCCACGCCTCTGGCCTGTACCCCAGCTTGTATGTATAAATAAAATAAAATTTAAAAAAAAAAAAAAACAAAACCACTATGAGATACCACCTCACACCTGTGAGGATGGCACACATTAAAAATACAGGCAACAACAAATGCTGGAAAGGATGTGGAGAAAAAGGAACTCTTCTACATTGCTGGTGGGAATGTGAACTGGTCCAACCACTATGGAAAGCTGTATGGCGATTCCTCAAACTGCTAAACATGGAGCTTCCATACGACCCAGCAATCCACTTTTGGGAATTTACCCAAAGGACACAAAAACACTAATCCGAAAGGATACATGCACCCATATGTTCATTGCGGCACTGTTCACAATAGCAAAGGTATGGAAGCAACCCAGATGTCCAAAAATAGATGATTGGATCAAGAAGATGTGGTATATATACACAATGGAATACTATTCAGCATTCAAAGAAGATAAACACATGCAATTTGCAGCGACATGGATGGAATTAGAGGGGATCATACTCAGTGAAATAAGCCAGAAA